>JBBPUI010000520.1:0-19732 GCA_038094615.1 Heimioporus aff. retisporus
GTCTTGCCGTTGTTCCGTTCGTTTCCGTTACCGTCGATAAGATGGGACGACGATACCCAATATTACTCGGCTCAATAATTTCAATCGCTGGAGGTTTTATTCAAGGATCTGCACTGAACGGCGAGTAGTTGACATATTAGGACATCAAATATCTCACATCCTTCACCCATTAGTCACCATGTTCATGATTGCTCGGTGTCTCCTTGGGTTTGCCAATGTCCTCTCCATCATAGCCGCGGCGTCTTTAATCGGAGGTGAGACAATGCGATGTTATGTATAAGTTGTTCGAATCCGATTATGTTGCCAGAGCTCTCACATCCCAGGGAGCGTGCAGTCATTGGCAGCCTCTTTAGTGGTTCATATTACACAGGTAAGGGACCGTCTTCAACGTGTTGCTTATCAATGTCATCTCTTCTAGGTTCTATTGCAGCTGCTTGTGTGATCCTCCAGACATATTCAATGGACAGCGACTGGGCCTGGAGAATCCCATCTTTTCTTCAAGTGGTACCTAGTTTGCTTCAGCTCACCTTCATTTGGTTTATACCGGAATCACCCCGGTGGCTCATCTCGAAGGGAAGACATAGCGAGGCGCACGCTATTCTTGTGAAGTACCATGCGGAGGGCGATGAAGATTCGGACTTTGTCAAAGCAGAGTATCAACAGATTGAAGAAACGCTAGAGGCGGAGGGTAGGGTTTCCAAAATGAGCCATAATACGATATTTTCGACATCAGGAATGCGAAAACGAGTGTACATCGCAACATTCCTTGGTCTGTGCACGCAGTGGAGTGGAATGGGATTAATTGGGTAAGTAAACCCCCCCATCCATTACTGTTCACTACGTGCTGATCGGGGCGATAGATACTATCTTGCGCCGGTCTTAGATACGATTGGCATTCATGATAACCGGACAAAGAACATCGTTAACCTGCTTAGAGTTTCATGGAGCCTTGTTACTTCCATAGGCACTGCATCAATAGCACCTAGACACCCCCGACGGATGGTCTTTTTGGTTAGTCGTGTTACGGTCTATCGACTCGAGCGCCTTTTTTCTGACATCGCAATAGGGGGGTACCATCTCACTCTTCATCATATTTACTGCATGGACTATCGCTAGCGCAGAATATTCGCTCACTCAAAACAAAGTTGCTGCCAAAATGGTACTTGCGTGAGTGCTTATTCCTCGAATGCTCGCTTACCCATCCTTACCTTACCTTACTCCGCTAGTCTCATCTTCCTATACGTCCCAGCGTACAGTTTGGGACTCGTCACTTTGGTTTACTGTGGGCCTTTTATCAGATCCGTCTCATGTGCCACTCATTCTGATGAGAGCCATCAGCTTACTTGGTTGAGCTGTTCCCATTTCATGCGCGAACCAAGGGGATGGCTACTTATCAACTGTGGTACCGCATCTCAGCGTTCTCGAGCCAGTTTGTGGATCCTATTGGTATCAGTGCTGCCGGTACGTCCGTCAGCCCAGTCCTGAGCTTCTATGGATCTGATGAAAACTAACGGAATGATAGGCTGGCGATGGTATATCGTGTAAGCGCTCCCCTTTTCCGAACTTCGATGGACGCCCGCTGAGCGATCATGACAGTTACTGCGTGTGGAATGCTTTTCAAGTCGTTTTTATCTATGTCATGTTCCCGGAGACGTCGGGACGCACGCTCGAGGAGCTGAGCTTCTGTGAGTACCAGAGCTGCACGTCAAACGTAGATTGTGTTCATTAAATCCGTAAAAGTGTACGACGATGATCACAGGTACTATGGCAGTGTTGAAATCGAGCCCCTGCTGCAAGAACATGGGGAAGTAGTACAGGGACATGACGCTATCGTTGACAGTTCAGGAGCGGACAGTGATCTCACATAGATGACGACTTAGTCATTGTCGTTGCCTGCACGACGTGCGGCAGTGAGTTTTTTCTTTGGATATATGCGAGATATTTGCGTAGAACAGCATTTCAGCGTAATGCACAATATGACTTCGAAGGCATCAAATACAACATGCGACAGCGAATGAAAGCTAACGAGACGAAAATACAGCATACATGAAGAGCACATACGGTCTGGCAGTAAGTTCTGCTGTTATACACGGACACCCAACCATATTCCAAAATGCCATCAACCAATAAAAGAGGCTAGCTACCGGGGAACGAAACCACTAAACCACGGAAAAGGTTATCGTGAATGCGATGGTAAAATCAGCCAATGCAAGCCACATGAGAATCATTCCAAGGAGAAGACCGCCGATGCCTGAGATCAAAACAAGGTCGCCCGGGCCCGGCGACTGCCCAGCAGGCCAAGAGCCCGGTACACCAATATTCGGGGGTGCATCCACGTCAAGAAGTGTATCCGCATTAGGGAGCGTATGTTCATCCGGAAGCGGGTAGGGGTTTTGCATGAGCCGCCGGAACATGGACCCCCGAACACTCAGCACGATGCCTGACATGAAACCGTACAGGTCTCCCCGGATTGCAGCCTCATGGAGCTGTAACGGGTCCCCACGGTGGTTGATGAAGAAGTTCTTGTAAGCGAGCCTGAGCCGCCGTGACTCGGAAGCATTTTTGCAGTTGATGAAACCATAATCTATCATGACGGACACAGAAGCACCTTCACGAGTCGAGTCTTCCTGAAGGACATGCCCTTTCAAGTCCCACACAGACTTCTTCAGCTCACTAGCTAGGAGGTCCCGGATTTGGTCATCGTTCTTCACCTGAACTTTCTTGGCATGGAAGAGTTTAAGCAAGCGACGGCCGCGATACGCGTTGCAAAACTCTTTGAAAGTACATGCACCGATCAATTTTTGGTATTGACCACCCAATGCCCGCTCTTCTTCTTCGTCGACACACGCTGCGAATCCAAAATCGACCCAAAGGTCGAACCCGGGGCATGGATGTGACCCGATTAAGAGAAAGGTGTATAGCCTATGACACTTTTGTTCTTCGTCAGGTTTGCGTGCGATAGCGGCACTGATCTCTTCCGGTGAATCGCTTTCGTTCCCGCCTGTGAATCGCCAGCTGCGCTGCAGTATGGCGCTGCCGTGATCGCGGAAGTCATCGGTGGAGGGAGGCCGGCCAGCCAGCGCAACGATGTGTTGGTTCTGCAAAAACCATGGAAAGTAGCTACCCCTCGCATTTTCCGGGATCTGGTAGTACGCGGCTTTTATTTTGTCCACGAGCACACCAGTAACGCGCCAATCGTGGATCGTCTTGGGTGGAACGTTCATACATTTGATGAGACCTTGTAGTATGCACATCGACTTGAGCTGAAAATCGCGCTGATGAGGTTGTGAACCGCACCAGTATATAACCCAAGCAAGTTACTTTTGTCTTCGAAGGTTACTGCACGATTAAATCCATAATCCTCACAGGTCTGCGGGTGTTCGGGGATTAGATCTCTGTAAACTGCTCTAGCCAAGTGGTCTGCTGTGCTGCTGGTGTCGCGGTTGACTGTTGTGCTTTTAGTATTAGATTGCTTGTTGGGTTTGTGGTGCCGGGCCATGGCCGAGGGAGTAGAGCGGTTGGAGAGCAAACAATTGTGAAATCGGACGAAAGAACCGCGATCAATCACCATGCAGCGGCGCAAGACCATGTTTTATTGCTATCGCCCTACTGGTACGTGGTTACGAAGGCAGTGAGAAAGGCATAACTGGTGGTAGTTAAAAACCGAAGTGCAGGGTCAGTGGAACTCTGTATAGGAGAAACGAGCAGAAGACTCTGCAAAGTTTACATAGAGTAGTACTCGCGTGCATAGAACAACAAATTGGCAAAGAACAAATAAAACCTGACAGCAAATTCTGAGAAAAATGTCATCGCCGTGAAAGTAGCCGGGTCAGACACATCCCAAGGAAGAAGCCACCAATCGCTGCGCCCCAGACAAGAGTACTCGTATTGAAGGCGGGTGGAGAAGCTTCCGATTTTTGACACAAATGATCACTTGGTGATATGTCCTGGTCCGGATGAGGGTATGGATTTTTCAGGAGTCGGCGGAAATTTGGGTGCTGAGTACTTTGCATTATACTCGAGAGAAGGCCGTACAGGATCCCCTTCATCGCAGCCTCATGAAGTACCAACGGATCTTCATGGTGGGAGACGAAGAAATCCCTGTACACCCTCTTCAGTTGTCGCAACTCGAAATCGTCCCGACAATTAACGAAGCCGTAATCAATCTCGACGGGAAAAGGAATGTTACGATCTTCCCCAGGGGGTTGTTTCCGCAGGACAAACTCCTTAAGGTCCCAGACCGATTTCCAACGACCATACGGAAGACTGTCGGAAAGGAGGTCTCGGAAATATACGTCTTCATAGATTTCTAAACCTTTGGAGTGAAAGAGTTCGAGCAACTGACGACTGCGATAGGCATCGCAAAACTCGGTGAAGGTACACTTGTTGATTAATTGCCGGTACTGGTCACCCAATACCCCTTCCCGCCTTTTGGATGCGCATGCTGCAAATCCAAAATCAATCCAGAGGTCGGAACCTGCGGATGGGCTTGATCCGGACAAGAGAAGCGTGTAAATGGAATGACACCTCCGTACTTCGACAGGTTCGCGTGCGATAGCGGTCCTGATCTCCTCCGGAGAATCCCGTCTACTCCCTCCTACGAATATCCAGCTGCGTGACAGTATATCGTCGCTGTGCTCGCGAAGCTCTCTAGTGGGAAGAGGCTGGCTTATCAACATAAAGATGTGTTGGTGCCGCAAGAACCAAGGGAAGTAGGTACTGGCACGCTCGGGCCACGCATCCTTCGGAGCCTTGTAAAATGTTTCTTTTATTTTGTCCACAAGCACCCCACGAACACGCCAATCATTGAAGGTTCCAAGTGGGATGTTGAAGTATAATAGCACATCTGTGCATATGTCAGGGTCCAAGGCAAACACGTCGAAACATAACGGACCGTACCGTAGTACAAATTAAGCAAGTTCGACTTTTCGCTGAGGGAAATTGCACGATTAAATCCCCAATCCTCGCAGGTCTGAGGGTGTTCGGGAACTTGTTCTGAACACACTGCATCTGCTAAAAATCCCGTGTCGCGGGGCCATGGCCAGCAAATGTGGTGAGGCCTATAGTACGGGTCCTGCGGAAGCATAGCAACGGCGGTAGCCATGGGATGAACATGGGATAGGGCCCATGGTTGTTATTAGCATAAGAAGATGAGAGAGCCACGGTCACGGGCCCCGGCTGAGTTCACTAGTCCGGATTTGCTAATCATGAGTTGCTCATGGGTTCCGTCAGGGTGCTAATCATCACAGGTATGCTCTGGTCAGGGTGACCGTGTCATGTCGCTACAATAACTTGCTGCAGTTAGCGACAGCGTATCTTCGGGTAATAGCCAGGACTTGTCTGGCCCTGAAATACAAAAAATCCTCCGGAATCACGGTTACCATGAAATATCTACCACTCTTCTCCCAGACGACGAAGTTCGGATCCGTCAGGCGATCCATGATCGGTCCGAGAGCGGTTCGATAGACTGGATTATCACCACCGGTGGAACCGGATTCGGCGTCAGGGACAGAACACCTGAGGTACCGTGTTCCCGCCTGCTGTTCTGCGTGCGATGACGATCGTACGTTTCGTGTTAGGCAATCTTGCCTTTGATCGAGCGATATGCATCCGGGATTGTACATCTCCTGCTCTCGGCGTCGCTGAAGCACACGCCGCTTGCGGCCTTGTCCAGACCGGTTGCAGGAACTATCAAAAGTACCCTCGTTGTTACGCTGCCTGGAAGTGTCAAAGCTGTGAGGGAAAACATGGAAGCACTTCTGTCTAATGGTGTTGTGGCCCATGCGATCGATCTCATCAAGGGAGGTAGCGGAAAACAAGTGCATGCCACGTTGGGGACCAGTCACATACCAGTGCAAACTGCGAGCTCATCTGACCACCACCACCACCACCACCACCATCATCATCGTCAGGAGGGACATATAGTGCCGCAACCTAGGACGCTACTTTCCCATGATCCATCCGCACCTGGTAAGCAACCGAAAACCACCACATAAATAGGTATTGAAGACGTGCATACAGCCCCGGGCAGGCGACGCATATCACCATACCCACAGATTAGTCTCGGAGCAGCGCTCCAGCTCATCTTGACCGAGATCCAGCCGTTGGAGCCTCTCGTCCTTCCAGTCCGTAATCGATGACACTGAATGCAAGCTTGTCATTATTGATGCACGGTATAGGTCAACCCATCCCTCGCAGGACACGTTCTCGCCGAAGACGTACGCGCTGCACAGAATGTGCCGTCGTCGCCAACCACCAACGTAGATGGCTACGCCCTCCGGTGTAAGATGTCTATTTATCCGCCAAATTCACTTAGTGACGCTTCAAACCGACAGCCTCCGACCCTCCTGGAATTTACAATGTGTTAACTTCGAAGACAAGTGCACCTACAGGAGTCATCCCTTCGAAGTCTATATTTCGCATCAACACAGGGGGTCCGCTTCCTCCCGGGACTGACGCTGTCATCATGGTAGAAGACACCGAGCTTGTATCCACTTTTAAAGACGCCAATGACCAAGATCTTGAAGAGAAAGAAGTGAGAACGCTGGTGCAGGTACCCGAGGGAGAAAACGTGAGACTATCTGGTTCGGACGTACGCACTGGGGATTTGGTACTGCAGAAGGGTGACGCGATCACAAGTTTGGGAGGCGAGATCGGTACGTTGGCGTTTGTCGGACGAAGAGAGGTCAGTCCGGTTGCACCTTCTTTGTTTCATTGTGCATGAGACGATGTTTCCGTAGGTAAAGGTCCAGCGCAAGCCCGTTGTCGCTATTTTGAGTACAGGAAACGAAATTTTGGACCTACAATCACCAAATCAACTGCCTAACGAAGGATGGGGAGGCATATACGATACTAACCGCCCTTCGTTACACGCGACGCTTACGGGCATGGGATACACCGTCGTTGACCTTGGGATAGTACCTGACGAGTGAGGCAAAGACACTCCCAACTAGAGAGTTACAAGTTTAAGAATTCATTTTACAGTGTCGACGCACACGTTCAGGCCATCGCCAAAGGACTTAAGGAAGCAGACTTGCTTCTCACGACGGGTGGCACCTCGATGGGATCTAGCGACCTTCTCAAACCGGTTATCGAGCGACGATTCGAGGGAACGATTCACTTTGGGCGCGTGTCAATGAAACCGGGAAAACCGACGACATTTGCGAGCATTCCTGTACCGGACGGGCAGAAAATTTTGTTTGCTCTGCCTGGGAATCCGGCGTCCGCGCTTGTGACGTTCCACATTTTTGTAGTGCCTGCGCTCAGGAAATTGGGCGGGTGGCCTGTGGAGCGATGTCAGCTCCCTCGTGTTAAAGTACAGGTGCGTCTAGAGGATGCTGTCTTCGTGGCGTTTCACCGAATGCACTCTGTAAATAGATTCAAGCTCCAATGCGGCTGGATCCCCGGGTTGAGTTCCACCGTGTTATTGTGAGGGCGACGTCCGACGGCCTCAAGGCATTTAGCACTGGAGGTCAAAGGTCGAGTCGAGTGGCAAGCCTGAGTGGGGCGAATGCACTCGTGCAGCTACCGATCCTCACGGAAGGAGGCCCATCACAGCTGCATGCTGGAGAATGGGTGGAATCAGCCATTATTGGTGAAATCCAAATGTAAATTTAGTCATAGGTTAAAATCGAGGTCGACCTTTTGCCCGGTACATTCATGAAACCCCTTCCCAGTGATTCTGTAGTCCTGTCGGATCAATGCCACGACGGGGCCAGATAGCGGAACCAGACTGTGCTCTACTAATCTTCATCAGCCTCACCCACATCAAAAATGGGCGTTCCCTCATCGGAGTGGATCGCCCGCTCCTTTCCCTTTCTTCTCCGTCGACCCTCTTCAGCGTCCGAGTCGTCTCCATCCTCCTCCGCAGTACCCTGGAGGGGTATATTTTCCTCCACATCCAAATCCTTTCGAGAGAGTTGTATACGTCGCTTACGGAGCCGACACCATAAACACACGCCGAGACCGGCGACGATAAGTAAAAAGACCAACGCGGCCGTGCCTGCATTGTAATACGCTGGCGACGTATATGTCAGACCGACCGAGAAAACACCACGCAACGAGTGATGCTCACCATCCCAATCTGCTTGTGTTTGCTCCGGTGTTTTTTCAGGCAGCGAGGGGGGCGAATTCTCGGAGACGGACTTGACGTTGTCGCCGACGCTGCTCGGGATGAGCGCCGAACCCTCGTGGATGGCGGAAAAATCGACGCCCATGAAACGGAGGATCATATCATGGGCAGCTAGAGGGACGTCATACGGAACCATGTGCGATGCATTGAACACCTGCACACACACAAAAAAGGTCAGCGTGGGACGTCGGGTTGTGGAAAGGGGATTCATACTCTGACGTAGGTCAGGTTTCGTGAAGAAATCCATGTCCCAGCGTCCGTCCCATCGACGACCCACGACTCAGCTTGCGTCGCCTACACGCGAAGAACGTCAGCACCCACTTCGGGGATACGCGATGAATGGTAAACTCACATCAAGCCCCTTCTCGCCGTTCCAAGACATCGCATCGATCATTTTCTCGATGCCGATATAGTTACACACGTAATCCTGATCACCTGCGAATAGTAATACAGGTATCCGTTCGAGAAGACTTGGAATGAGCGTTATCGAGGACGCTGACTGCTTGGTGTTCATTTCAGATTGAACACGACTCTGGCACTCGACCCAGCTCTCTGGTTTGCCATCGGCGTGCAAAGCGCGTACGACATCTTGACGCTGTTCATATCGATGCAGAGGTACGGTTGAGCGGCCACATAAGAAGGTTCGTTTTGTGAGAACGTACTGCGAGGTAAGGGGTCACGTCCTTTAGTTCCGGTGGCCAATTCATACCACACGCTGGAAATTCGTCATCTAGTCGCATATCGTAAACGTTCATGCACTTTTTCACCCCGTCCACGCTACATAATGCAATGAATGCGGAATAAAGAGGGCGTAGTCTGTACTTACACCTGTGTTCTTGACGAGATAAGGTCGGTTTGGAAACGTTCACAGACGTCATCGTTTATTGGCTCTGGGCTTGCACTGTCGAGGCGGGTAAGACACTCATCCAAAATCGCTTCGTAACGTTGGTAATCCTTTCAGGGAATCCATTATCATACTGATGGGACAAAGAAACACTAAGTTTGGATGTACCTGTGACCCAATAATACCATAGGTTGTGGCGAATTCAAGATATGCGGGGTATTGGTTGCGACCGTCCATCCAGCCATTTCCGATAGCGGCACCACGTAATGGAATGTCGAGGCTCGATTTAAGGATTGCATCCGCTACACATGTGTTAGCAACATAGGCGCAATTTTGAACGAATCCCAATACCAAAGTAAGGAATGTATTGCCCTGCGAAGCTTTCGCCACCAAGGTAGGTCTGACATTCGTGAGGATCGGAAGGTAGAATCGAGTAGAAACAACTGACATCCATTGATGAATACTCTGGAAAGATCCGATAGAACGTCTTGAGAAACTGAATTAGGTGGTCTGTGGCCTGCAAGAGTTCGTCAGCGGGAGTCAAGGAAGGTGGGTCCAACGTAAAATGATACCTCTTGTAATGTATGCACATAGTGGTTTGTACTAGTGTATGAGAATCCCGTGCCTGCAGGTTGATCAACTGCGAAAGGGTCAAACCAAAGCAACGAATGGACGCGTTGGCACGTACCGTAGACCATTGTAGTGTACTCTTCCCAACCCCCTTCAACGGTTTTCAAGCCGCCCTGTCCGTCTGTCCGCCAAGGCCCCACCTCCATCATAAGCCCGTCAAAGGACGAGCACCCCGGTCCGCCCTACGCAAATGCAATATAAGTCTCAATGGTGAGGTGGCGTTACGCGTACTCACGTTGAACCAAAACATGAGTCTCTCCTTATCAGCTTCTCGTCGTGCCTTGACCATCACGAAGAACAGGTGCGCGAGGACGTCGAGCTCGCCCGCCGATTCTGCATTCGGGTCAGAAACGATATGGCCAGCGTATATGTGTAGTGGGTGGGCAGGGTCCTGTTGTAGGCCAGGGAGATTCGGGACATAGAACGACGCGGCCGAAGGAGCTAATGAAAATGACCCTTCAGTCTGTTTTTACGCCCGTTGCGTGCGGTTGGACTCACTTTCGACATGCACTGCGTGAGCGTGACCGAGTAGCGGTAGCAGAAACCAAAGCTGCGACCAGGCCGGCTGGCCAGACGTTCTTGGGCGCATTTCCTGGTTGCACCGTGAGCTCGGGCTATCGAATGAGACCGTCGGCGATGTTGACCTTATTTTGGGAGGATATTGATACGAGATGCCACGAAGCCTTGTGAACTATTTCGTACTCATCAAACGCAGCTCACAGCCTTTTTCAGAACAGCCTTCAGATCACAACGGACACCCATGAACCTGCTGGCTCTCCTGTTCGTCGCCGCCGGGCTCGTCAATGCGCAATACTTCTCAGCGGGATGGACACCCGGGCAGCCAGTACCGACTTTGCCTGCCCAGGGACACTCGCAGGTCCCACAGCCCACTCAAGCGGCAGGAAAACGTGGAATAACTCCACGAAAGTCGTCCATTCTCGATATTCTAGTGACTGGCGGCCCCCTCTCGGCGCTTACTTCGGCCATTGGCCTTAATTTCACTGGAACACCCCCTGTCGTCTGGGATGAGCGGATCCCTCTCATCACAGACGATAACTACGCGGACTTGATTGTGAACGAGAAGATGACTCCAGAGGAGGAGGAAGAACGGGTTTGGTTCATCATAGTGTAAGCCGGTCTCCTCACCTACGTGTCACTTCATATGGAAAACCTTTCGCAGAACGTCCACAGCAGGACAACCAGAAGGGGTTTCTAAATTCGTGGACGAGTCCTTCGATGCGACATACAATTATACCCTAGACAAAGGCGACCTGGAGCACGTGCGATTTGGAAGGATTGACTATCTGGATGTCACTATTATTACCACCAAATGGGGTGTATGGTCGTATGTATCAGCGTATCTTCCCCTCCACGTATTGCTCACTATCCTGCCAGTCCCCCCACGCTTGTTGTACTGAAAGACCGAGGAAAGACCCTCCGATTTTATAGGGCGGGCCAGATTCGGCTCAGCGCTGAGGTCTTGCACCAATTTCTCAAAGAGGAAGGCTGGCGTCAGAAAGAACCCTGGAAATCTGCGTATGGCCCAGGAGGAGACAGGTTGGCAGATTAATTGCTTCACGTGCTTCTCCGGGAACTGATTGCGCAACAGGGAATGGGTCCTTGATTACTTTGCCATCGTTTTGGCGACACTTTATGGCTACCTCGTCCGGATACCCAAGTGGCTCATGTATGTCATGAGTGGAGGGGCGGCGACGTTCCTCATCAACTTCCTCCACAAACCAACCCCTCAGGAGCAGCCGAAAGCAAACCCAGCCGGAGAGACTTCAAAACAGGCCATTGCCACCCTGACACCACCGACGACACCTGCTGTACAGAAAACAGAAGCCAAGACAACGGCTACTGGTCAAAAGACACCCAATAAACGCCGAGGGAAAAAGTAGCGACATATCTATCTCCGTATTTATTCTTTCCAGTTGGCTCATACATACATTTATACGGAACGAAGCCATGCATATTTATGGAAATGTGCGTCTCTCAAATGGCAGTACTGCCCTGCGGTTGCTCCAGCTTCGCATGTGGGATGTCCAGGAATGCAAACCCATTGACTCTTGTGGAGTCATTGTACGCATTCATTCCTATACCTGCCCGTTCAAAAGCAAAGAATCGATCCCCCCCAAAAAAAACATAAAGTATTTCAAACCGTGCTAGTGAGTTCTGAGGTATTAAATATAGAACACAAGGACTCGTGGCCGCCACGGTATTAAAGGCTGTCCTGTCATCGGTCTCCCAAGACCGTCAAACGCGATCTAAGTGATCGAAGGTGAAGTTCTTTTCCTTGGGTGTTTCCCCGACATAGTGCCAGAAGCTCGAGCATTCTGGTGTTGTTGGTTCGCTGGAGGAGGAATATCAGAACCACCCTGTGAAGGGTGCAAGTTCCTCGTCGCTTCTAATGTCTCGCTCGCATGCGGAGCTTCCTGGGAGCTAATGAGGGTTGTCGACTGCCTCTGAGGCACTTTCTTCTTCCTCGGGTATCGTTCTACCGCAAGACGTTTCTCCTCAACATGGTCGGAGGGGAGGTCCTGGTCAAGCATCCTCGACGACCCGGCCTGCGTGCCATCTAGAGGCAAAAAGTCTTGTTCCTCTACCGACAGATCCTCGCCAGCGCTTGAGTCCTGAGCGCTTTTCGAGTGAGCTGGTGTTACAGGCTTAACGGAATCACCGGCCCCTATGATCGTGAGGCTGCCCTGCCCAGCATCCGAAGACTGAACGGCACGCTTAGCCCTCTTCCTCGGAACCCGTTCCTTGGGAGCTTGTTGTTCCTGGTCCAGCATGCGCGACGAGACCGTTTGTTTGATACCTGAATCTTCGACGGTTTGTAGGTCGCCCTCTTTTGTCGACTGATCCCCGTCTACATGCGACATTCGATCGCTATGCTCATGGGCTAGTACCACAGGTTCAACCCCACCACTAGCTTCCCTGAGCAGCACAGGATCCTGTTCCACATCCGAAGACTGAACGACACGGTTGGTCTTCTTCCTCGGAACCCGTTCCTTGGGGGGTTGGTCCTGGTTCGGCATGTGCGACGAGACCGTCTGTTTGATATCTGAATCTTCGACGGTTTGTAGGTCGCCCTCTTTTGTTGACCGACCCCCGTCTACATGCGACATTCGATCGCTATGCTCATGGGCTAGTACCACAGGTTCAACCCCACCACTAACTTCCCTGAGCAGCACAGGATCCTGTTCCACGTCCGAAGACTGAACTGCATGGGCAGCCTTCTTCCTCGGAAGCCGTTCCTCTGGGGGTCGGTCCTGGTCCGGCATGTGCGATGAGACCATCTGTTTGATATCTGAATCTCCGATGGCTTGGGGATCGCTCTCTTTTGTCGACTGATCCCCGTCTACATGCGACATCCGATCACTGTGCTGATCGGCTAGTACCATAGGTCCAACCCCACCACTGACTTCCCTGAGCAGAGGTCCCTGTTCCACGTCCGAAGACTGAATTGCATGGGCAGCCTTCTTCCTCGGAAGCCGTTCTTCTGTGTGTTGGTCCTGGTCCGACATGCGCGACGAGACCGTCTGTTGGATATCTGAATCTCCGATGGCTTGTGGGTCGCCCTCTTTTGTCGACTGATCCTCGTCTATATGTGACATCCGATTGCTGTGCTCATGGGTTATCACCATAGGCTCAACCCCACCGCCAACTTCCCTGAGCAGCAGAGATCCCTGTTCTGCATCCAAAGACTGAGACGCAAGGGCAGTATTCTCCCTCGGAATAAGTTCCTTGAGAAGCTGGTCCTGGTCCGGCGTGCGCGATGAGACGCTCCGTTTGTTATCTGAATCTCCAATGACTTGGGGTTCGCCCTCCTTTGTTGACCGATCCTCACCTACAAGTGATACTCGAGAGCTTTGCTGATAGACTAATAGCGTAGGTTCAACCGCATCAACAACTTCTCTAGGAAATAGTGGACCCTGTTCCGCAACCAGAGACTGAACGACATCCTTAGCCTTCTTCCTCGGAACCCGTTCCCTGGGGGGTTGGTCCTGGCCCGGGGTGTGCGACGAGATGCCCGGTTTGATATCTGAATCTCCGATGGCTTTGGGTCTGCCCTCCTTTGTTGACTGATCCTCATCTACAAGCGATACTCGAGAGCTTTGCTGGTGGACTAGCAGTGGAGGTTCAGTCACATCAACAGCTTCTCTAGGAAACAGAGGACCCTGTTCCGCGTTCAAAGACTGAACGGTATCCTTAGCCTTCTTCCTCGGAAGCCGTTCCTTGGGGGGTTGGTCCTGGTGCGGCATGCACAATGAGACCAACTGTTTGATATCTGAATCTCCAATGACTCGGGGGTCGTCCTCCTTTGTCGACTGATCCCCATCTACAAGTGACACTCGAGAGCTTTGCGGCTGATGGACTAGTAGCGTAGGTTCAACCACGTCATCGACTTCTCCAGGAAACAGTGGTCCCTGTTCCGCATCCGAATACTGAACGTTAGCCTTCTTCCTCGGAAGCCGTTCCTTGGGGGGTTGGTCCTCGTCCAGCATGCACAACGAGATCGTTTGTTTGATATCTGAATCTCCGATGACTTGGGGGTCACCCTCTTTTGTCGACTGATCCTCGTCTACAAGCAACATCCGATCGCCGAGCTCGTGGCCTTGTACCGTAGGTTCGACCCCACCACTGACTTCCCTGAGCAGCAGAGGACCCTGTCCCGCATCCGAAGACTGAACCACATCCGCAGTACTCTTCCTCGGAGTGAGTTCCTTGACAGGTTGGTCCTGGTCCG
The DNA here is from genome assembly GCA_038094615.1 of Heimioporus aff. retisporus. Lineage (NCBI taxonomy): Eukaryota > Fungi > Basidiomycota > Agaricomycetes > Boletales > Boletaceae > Heimioporus > Heimioporus aff. retisporus. The sequence goes on from JBBPUI010000520.1 coordinate 14,356, forward strand.
GCATGCACGACGAGACGCTCCGTTCAACATCTAAATCTCTGGTAGCTTGGGGTTTGTGTTCCTTTGTCGACCGATCCTCATCTTTAAGCGATACTCGAGAGATTTGCTGATGGACTTGCACCTTAGATTCAACCGCATCACCAACTTCCCTAGGCGACGGAGCGCCCTGTTCTGCATCCGAAGACTGAACTGCACACATAACTTTCTCCCTTGGAACCTGTTCCTTGGGTGGTCGGTCCTGGTCCGACATGTACGACTTTTCCAGCCCGGTACCTAAACGCCCGTGGTCTCCGTCCGCATCGGAGGTCTGGGGTTGAAAACGATTGGCCGTCTCGCCACTTGACAATCCCCCGTCAGCCTGGGGGTTCAGAGTGTCGAATTCCAGTCAGTGGCCCGTGAAAACAAAATTGGCGCTCGAGGCTTGATAGGAACTACTACTTACCCGTGGCAAGACTTCTTGACCATGATCCAGGCGCGAAGCACTACAACAACAACCCATCCTTGGCAGAGCAAACCAGCGACAGAGAAAGGTGCAAGGAAGAAAATGCGAGGGCTTCTGTTCGGAGGGACAAGCGGGAGGTACTAGTATAAGAGCCTTGTGAGCATCTGTGAGTTACATCCGAGTCGTGCTACTGTGCTGCATCAGGGAGGCAAATAGCCTGCAGCGTGAAGATGGCGTGCTTGCCTCAGCTACGTGACTTGTCGCGAGCACAAAGTGAGCGCTTGAGCCATCGCCGATACGATGGTACCGCCAACACGCTACATCACTGTGGCTGCAGTCTTCAAGCCGCATGTGCACAGGTTCAGCTAGCGCTAGTCTACTTTTGTCATCGGACCTGCGGGTGGACGGTTTCTTGCCTTGAACCAACAACCTTCAAGTTTCAAGATGTTAGTAAGTAATATGCAGTACGAGGAGTGGCAGTGAAGGCGAAAGTAGTTCGGGTAGTAGGCTCTTCCAACTTCCCTTTGGGACAACTTCATCAGCGACATCACTGGTCAATGCCACCCGGTGGCCCAGGCCTTAGGACTGGTCCTTAGTTCTTATTCGATGCCAATAGACATTCTAATATTCCAATTTTCAGTTACCTCATGTGGTCGGGTCGGGCTTGACTTGTGCTTGTGCTGCGAACGTTGAATGTGGATACAACATGGCATGGTTCTAACTTCTAGCGCTGCTGTTAGGGCATCGGATAATATTATGATGTTCGATCACAGCTTACCGTGACGGGGGACACTCCAAGTTTGCATTCTTATCGCAAGGTCGCTGCATGTTAACCACTATTACTTGTAGGAGGAGCACACGACGTGGCGTTCGGAGACGAGGGCTGTGAAAGTTGGAGCTAGCTACCTCGTCCGAATTTGAACCCAAGTGGCTCATGCGTGTCATGAGTGGAGGGGTGGAGTGACGTTCCTCATCAACTTCCTCCACCAACCAACGCCCCAAGAGCAGCCGAAAGCAAATTCAGCTAGAGAGACTCCAAAGCAGGAGCTAAGACAACAGCTACTGGTCAAGACACCCAATAAGCACCGAGGGAAGTAGTAGCGACATATCTATCCCCTCCATATTTATTATTTCCGGTTGGTTCATACGTACATTTATACGGAGCAAAGCCATGCATATTTATAGAAGTGTACGTCCTCCAAACTTATGGTGGTACCGCGTTGCAGTCGCTCCGGCTCCGCGATCCAGATGGAATACCCAAGGATGCAAACCCATTGACTCTTGTAGGCTCACTGCATGGATGCATTCCTATACTTGCCCGTTCAAAAGTCAAGATTCGAACCCAAAAAAAAAACATTAAGTATACCAAACCATGCCAGTGAGTCTGAGATATCAAACATAGAACACAAGGACCCGTGGCCTGCCACAGTATCAAAGACTGTCCCGTCACTAGTCCCCCAAACTCTCGAATGCAATCTAAGTGGCTAAAGGTAAAGTTCTTTTCCTTGGGTGTTTCCCTTGCACAGTGCCAGAGGCTCGAGTATTCTGGTGTTGTTGGTTCGCTGGAGGAGTGTCAGAACCACCCTGTGAAGGGTGTAGGTTCTGCATCGCTTCTACTGTCTTGCTCGCATGGGGAGCCTCCTGAGAGCCAGTGAGGGCTGTCGACTTCCTCCGAGGCACTTTCTTCTTCCTCGGGTATCGTTCCGCCGTTGGATGTTTCTTCTCAACATGCTCGGAGGAGAGGTCCTGGTCAAACATCCTCGACGTTTCAGTCTGCGTGCTTTCTGAAGGCAAAAGGTCTTGCCCCTTTTCCAGCAGATCCTCGCTGGCACGTGAATCCTGAGCGTTTTTCAAGTGGGCCGGCGCTACAAGCTTAACGGTGTCACTAGCCCCTACGATCGCGAAACTGCCTTGCTCCGTATCCGAAGACTGTACGGCACGCTTAGTCTTCTTCCTTGGAACCCGTTCCTTGGGAGATTGGTCCCGGTCCGGCATGGGTGACGAGACCGTTTGTTTGATATCTGAATCTTCGATGACTGAGGGGTCGCTCTCCTTGGTCAACTGATCCTCGTCTACATGTAACATCCGATCGTTTTGCTGATGGACTAGCACCTTGGATTCAACCACACCACCAGGTCCCCCGGGCAACAGAGGATCCGGATCCGCGGACTGAACGGCACGCGCAGTACTCGAAATATGTTCCTCGAGAAGTTGGTCCAGGTCCGGCGTGCGCGACGAGACCTCCCGTTTGATACCTGGATCTCCGATGGCTTGGAGGTCGCCCTCAGGCTCCTTTGCCGGCAGATCCTCGTCTACATGTGACACCCGAGTGCTTTGCTGACGGACTAGCGTCATAGGTTCAGCCTCATCATGAACTTCCCTAGGCAACAGAGGGCTCTGTTCCACATCCGAAGATCGGACTGCATGCATAACCTTCTTCCTCGGAACCCGTTCTTCTGTTGAAAGCGCTCCCTGAGCCTCCTTGGAAGCCAGGTCCTGCTCCAGCATCCACGACAATACCTCCTGCCCGATATCTGAACGCCCAAAATCTTGGGGATCGCTCTCTAGTGCCAGCGAATGTTCGTCTGCACCTGAACCCTGCACGCTTTCCTGATGGGCGGGTGCCACAAGCTCAGCAGGAACACCAGCGCCTACAGTCGATGGACTATCTCGGACATCCAAAGGCCGAATAGCAGGCATGTCCGCCTCCCTCGCAGCCTGTTCATCCGCTGAAAGTGTCTCCTGAGCCTCTCCGGGGGGCTGGTCCTGGTCCGGTGCCCGCGACGGCTCGAAGACGCCGAGCTTGAAAAACGAACGCCCGTGGTCTTCGGAACTGCTGTCGTCTGTCAACACATGTCCGTCCGCATCGGGGGTGTGGACGTCTTTTGGAGCCTCCTCCCAAATGGGTGGCTTGCGAGGGTGCGCGTCAGGCACACCAATTTCCTCCCTCGATGTCCCCGGGCTGGGTTGCAATTGGTGGGCTATCTCGCCGCTCGACAGTTTCTCGTCGACCTGTGGTTTCAGGGAGTCGATTTCCAGTCAGTGGCCCGTGAAAATAAATCTTGGCACTCGGGGTTTGATAGGAATTACTACTTACTACCACCGGGCGCAAGACTTCTTGGCCATGATCCAGGCGCGAAGCGCTAAAACAACAACCCATCCTCGGTAGAGCGAACCAGGGATAGAGAGAGATATGAGGAAGGAAATACGAGGGTTGCTGTTGGGAAGGACGGGGAAGCGGGAGGTACTAGTATAAGAGCCCTGTGGGCATCTGTGAGTTGCACCCGCATCGTGCTGCTGTGCTGCCTCAGGGAGGCGAACAGCCTGCAGCGTGCGTGAAGACGGCGTGCTCGCCTCAGCTACGTGACTTGTCGCGAGCACAAAGTGAGCCATCACTAGTACTTACCGTGGTGGTACCGCCGGCACGCTACACTGCGGCTGCGGTTTTCAAGCCGCGTGTTGCACTAGTCTACATTTGTCATCGGACCTGCCGGTGGTTAGTTTCCTGCTTCGAACCAACAATCCTCAAGCTTTCAAGTTTCAATTGGATGTCGGTAGTATGCTGGTAGAAGGTGAATACTAGTTTGGGTAGGCTCTTCCGACCTAGTAGTACTTCCCTTTTAGGAGTTAACTTACGGACTCAAAGTGTCGGCGAAATCACCGGGTCGATGCCACCAGGTGGCTCAGGCCTCAGGCCTCAGGATTGGTTCTTGGTTATTGTATGACGTCAATAGGTATTTTAATTTTCTAATTTTCAGTTGCCTCGTGTGGTCGAGTCGGGCTTGATCGACTTGTGCTTGCGTTGGAGATGGATGTGGATACGATGTGGCATGGTTCTAACTTCTGGCACTGTTGTTACCGCACATATATGACGCCCAATTACGGTTACGGAAAATGTTTCAGGTTTGCACTCTTATTGCAAGGCTACCGCATGTTAACTACTATTACTTGTAGGAGCACATGACGTACTAGCTTTCGGAGACCAGTCGACTGTGATTGGAGCTACAGACCGTGCATTTGTTGCATTGTTTGGCGATCCCACGGTTATCTCTATGTGACTTCTTCAACTAAACCCGGATGACCACCAGGCGTTCTGTTCCGAGTGTGTTAGACTCTCGAGTAGCGTGTCTGCGTGGCGCGCTGCTCAATCGATGTCCTTGCGAATATGCGCGGCCCCAATCCCAGGTATGATGCCTAAAATGAATTCGATTCCGGGCGGAACTGGAAGGGGCTCTTTTTTTCGATGTCTAGGAACCGTACGTCAAATGAAGTATTATCCGGCGACAGCGCGTTACGGGTTTGTGGAACAAATGGTCAACATTTATGGTCATGGTAATTCATATCGATACAGCATTCTAATCTGCCTTGTTGATCAGGGAGGCGAGGGAAGCAGAGAGAAATGTTGGGCTCGACTGAACGCCTGGCCTCACACTCTCCACCTTGGTACAACGACTGGAGTTGGGGGTCCATTAGCAATGTATTCTATGATCCAGTTCGACGAATCGTTGCCGTTCGGCTGTCTGTCGACGCTCGTTCGATACTAGTTCTCGTCGTAATACAAAATAGACGGCACTTTGCCGAGGACGTGCTCGCTGATCACCAGCAGGACTCTATCGATGGTGCCCCGCCCAAAGTTCGTCGCCGAGCTCGAGCGTGCGCCCGACCACGCCCACGTTCTCCTCATCACCACCGGCAGCGTCGCCGCCATCAAAGCCCCCCTGATCGTCCAAGAACTCTTGCGCGTCCGTCCCTTTCTCCCGCTCTCCGTTCGTCACCACCCGCCAACCCCCGCGACCATCATCCGCACAGTACGCCCGCGTCAAGGTCGAGGTCGTCGCCACCCAGCGCGCCCTCGCCTTTTTTGACCCCGCCCAGATCGGCGCCCGCGTCTGGAGAGACGCCGACGAGTGGTCGGTGCGTTCCCCGCCGCCCCCC
>JBBPUI010000521.1:0-19727 GCA_038094615.1 Heimioporus aff. retisporus
CACAGCAGGATCCTTCCCCATCGCCCTCATCAGTCACCCTCTCCTCCTCCCCCTCCCCCGCACGCCCCCTCCTTCCCGGCGCCTCCACCAGGGCCAACGGCGCCCGTCCAAAGCTCCAGCTCCCCCTCTCCGGCGCCGTGAGCGAGTACTATGCCGGTCCGTCTCTCATCCCCCCCGGCCTCGACGGCGAGAACCCTGGCGGCGCTACCGTCCGTCCCTCCGACCAGATCAGGACGGCGCACCCTCCCAGCTCGAGCGACATCAGCGAGAGCACCATCGACCAGCTCGTCGCCAGCTTCGATAAAGCCACCATTGACTCCTACACCCCCACGGAGGAGACCTCCACCCACCAAGCCTTCGGGCGCTGGTCCGATGCCGTCTTGGAGGAACTAGCCCGCCTAGGCGAGGGTCAGGGTGGCGCCGTCCACAAGGTCAAGGACATCCGCACAGGCAGAATCTTTGCTCGAAAGACCATCACCACCCGCGAGGCCCCCTTGAAGCAGCTCGAGCGTGAACTTTCCATCTCTTCCACCTGCAAACACATCAACATCATCCAGTTTTACGGCGCTTACATGTCCCCTTCTTCCAGCGAAGTAAAGGTCATGATGGAATTTGGTGCAGGTGGGAGCTTGGAAGCCGTCAGCAAACGCATCAGAGATCGTGGCGCACGCATCGGCGAGGCTGTCACCGGCCGGATAGCAGAGGGCGTACGTCTTCTTTTCACATTCTCCCGTCTTCTCACTTTGACGCCCGTGCTAGGTCCTCCAAGGCCTTGCCTACCTTCACTCTCTCAAAACCATCCACAGGGATATTAAACCTTCCAACATTCTCCTCACCGGAGAAGGTGTAGTCCGTCTCTGCGACTTTGGCGTTTCCGGTGAACTCGTCAAGTCCCTCGCCGGCACTTTTACTGGTACTAGTTTTTACATGGCCGTAAGTCTTCATCCCGCCCAGTTACCCCTTTTATTCAACTCGACGCGCAGCCCGAGCGAATTAGCGGCAAAGAGTACAGCATCCGGGCTGATGTTTGGTCCACGGGCATCACTCTCTTGGAACTTTTGCAAAACCGATACCCTTTTCCGGATGACCTGACTTCCATTGAGTTGCTTGTCCATATTACTCAGGGGGAGGTGAGAATTTGTCTCGATTCCATATTGTTTTCTCTCTCAATGTTCCTTTCAGCCTCCCCAGCTTACTGATGAACCTGATGTGAAATATCCTAACGAAATGAAAGACTTTATAAAGCAAACGTACGTGCCATTCATGTTGTACCATTCCCTCGTTCAATGTTTCTTTTTGTCCTCTAGTTTAATTGTAGACCATACTCTCCGTCCGACCCCTAAGGAAATGCTGACCCACCCATGGGTCGTCGGCATCATGAAGAGAGAAGTACCAATGGCAAGGTGGATTAGCGAAGTTTGGGGTTGGCGTTCTACACGCTCCAGCAACACGTACGTTGCACCCGTTGTCGCCCTGATACCTTGCTCACGTTTATCCACCCACCCGATCGTTAGTTCTGGCTCCAGACCTGGCTCCAGTCGAGGTCCCCGCACCTCAACTCCCTAGAAATTTCCGCAACTTTTTTGTCCTCAACGCTTGTCTTCCTTTCAGTCTCCAGCTGTTTTGATTGCAATTACACTTGTACTCGTCTGCTTCTAGTCATTCCATCCCGCCTCAATCTTGCTTGTCGCAACCATTTACACCCATACATTTTCTACACACCCTTCCACTATATCCTGGATGTGACAATATGGACAGTCAATTGCAAGCTCATTTCCGAATACTTTGAATTGCAATGACGGTCTTGCATCGCCTGTATTGGATCCATAGTAAAAAGACCAAGTACGATCATCAAAAGTCCGTGTGTTTGACCCACAACGAAGATGTGCGCTGGACTGGTAATTAATCACGGCGAGAACGGATATTTGGGGGACCTCTAAATGATATCACTCGTGTCGCCTTGGGAAGATCATGGGAGACGAGTACTCCAACCAAGACATCCCGCTCCTAGTCGCAGCGGGCCGAGTGACAGTAAACCTGTCGGCGATCCTCGAAAATCTTACCGCACAACCAGAATTTTAACTCCTCATTGGGACGCCAGCTCAAGATTGTCGGCATCAATCAATCGATCCCTTGAGACAGGTGGATGGTGTTATCGAACCGTCCAGTTCCGAACGTACTAGTACTGGCAGTGGCGGCGGCGATCCTCCAACGATCGACCATCGGAGAACTTGAAATGGTAGTGACCTGCCCCAAAACAGAAGCTGCACGACTCGTCCCACGAAACGGAGACCCGCCTTTTTCCGTTGTTTACTTGATTGCTGCGCGGTCCCAGTGCAGTTGCGATATATCGGCGACTTGCACCATCAGTTCGTGAGCGCATTTGCCAAGTCATCACCTTCACGTCATTCCTGGATGGTGCTGGGAAGCCGTACGCACCGTGTCCTAGTTCCCCCAACTCCAAGCAGAACAAGGGCAGAATGTTTCTACAGCTTCGAGAGGACATCCCACTAACCGAGATTTATCACCTAGAACTGGATGCAGATCTGGCCCAGAAAATAGTGAGCGACAGTGGCCTGAGAAGGGCGTTGGCTTGTGGAAGGTGTGAGTATATATGTACTCTGGCTCAAGACACGTCAAGAACAACATACCGTCGTGTTTGAAACGTATCGCAAGCGATCCCGCGAACATTTTGCCGGTCGGTGTTTATACTACTTTTCGAGTGAGCAACAAGCGAAGACACCTTTAGACTTGACCACGATCGCGATCCTCGAATCGCTTGAACAGAAGTCTCGGGAACAGCCTTCATTTTTGCTGCCGAGCGATCAGTCCCGGCTTTTTCCTGGGGACGACTGGTCTTTGAGTGTCATGCGACCTTTGTAAGTCGGAATCTCCCTTTTGCTGTCCCATCTTCGAATGAGTTGAAAAAGAAATTTCACTGTCGAGGCAGGAACTCAAGTGCCTGTAGCGTGGACACCCGCGCTTTTCGCTCTCGCCGGCCAGCTCCGCGACCGTTCTTTATGCAATCCAGTATGAAGTCAACAGCCATGGCACACGCCTTCATTGTTGTCTGGGCGTGCCGTCGTCGGACCTGTGCTCCGCCACACTGTCCAACACTCCGTTCCTCAGGTTTCCATGAACACCAGTTTCATCTTGTATTTCTGTCATCCAACGATCAGGATTTAATGCGGCTGAAACGTGTTCCTCATTGCTGGCCTGTGCCCAAGCCGGGACCAATAACTTGTACGGCGATTGCCCGGCGTACACATCGAATCTCGGCCGCGGATATGCGGAGGTTCGGGGAGGATTCCTTTGACAGACTAGCACAAAGGCGGAATGAAAACACTTTTGGCACTTTATGGCGATGCTTCAAATTGGGGAATGGAACGTTTGCAGGGTTGCCTAACACGATGCCCCATTTCGCCGTGCCGCTGACGAGGCCCCTTCCGCCAGGTAGCTTTACCCCATCCAGTCTGCCTAGTGGGTCATGATGAAACAGCGACTTTACGTGATTGCTGCATTCCACTCGACGATTGTTGAACCTTTTTTACTGCAGCAGCGTTCGCACGTTCAGCTACGCATCAAAGCCACAACGGCATTGTTTCCGAGTCTATTTCACTAGCTCTCGATGCACTGAATGCTGATTGGCCAAACGTAGTCGGCAAACTCCAGGCGGCGGAGGTATGACGGTACGCACGCTGTCAAAACCTGTCTTATTTTGAATGAAGGAATATTTATAGTTGTGAGGTCCCGCGCTGACGAGCCTAAAGCCTGAGAGAAGATTGCTACTGCGGACTGTTGTACCACTGGTTGCAAACACCGGCATCATGTAGTATACGTGATTTGGATCAAGGAATCGACAAAAGGGGTTCCAGCATGAGAAACAAGCCCGGAAAACAGTCACCTGGGTGGGATCAACGGGATGCATAGAGTTTCGAAGAACCAAGAAAGACTTCACATGTGGATACCTTGGGCTGCAGAAGACCTCGGGCTTAGGTCGGCGCGCCTCGGGGAGGTGGTAACACAGCAGGAAGCGCCCGCGCGTGTCTGTTGGTGAGTATTAGGATATGATCCGTCCCAATACATGAAAAATGAGCTGGGATTTTCCGCGATGACTTTTGCTCCACCAACAACAACTAGGTTATGGCAAACGTTGTGAGCTGTCGGGTACTGGAAGTCATGTGCTACACGAGACATGTCGGATCAATTCAGAATGAGACGAGACGAGAGGATGTCGATCAGATCATGATGTAAATCGGATTCTGAAATCGGACCTGTCACGAGTTGCAGTGCCTCGATTGTTTGGTGATCGGGCTAGTGGGTAAGTGACTCTGCTACACAATCAGGGTTAGTAAGAACTGTGGCACCTGCCAGTGCAAAAGAGGCCAGCGAGAAGAAAATGTATTGCCGCGGGAGAGTGAAGACACGCTGGTGCATGTACGTGAATAAACACAACTGGTGGTACGGGGACCTGGGGAGTGCGGTCTGTATGAGGTGTGAACGTTACATACGTCTTGGATCACACCGGAGCAGGATGGAGCTGATATCGGCATTCACATGTGCGCGTTGCTGATTACGGTAACGGTGCGGGTGTTGTACAGTGTGAGTTTGAATTGTTGGACCACCGCAGTCGCCATGCAGGGGCGGACATGAAATGACAGTATACTGACATTGAGGGCGGGCAGCGTGCAGGGACATGTCAAAAATGTGCTGGGGGATATGTCGCCGGTGAAATTCCTAAAATGGTAAAGTGCGCCATCAATTATAAATTCCACTTAAACCATATTTTGGGGTTCTCCGAAGCACAAGGAGCTGTTTATGCAACTCATTATGGAAGGATCGCCAAATTTACAGGTAGACTGCCCTGCCCATCCCCGTCGTCTGAGCGGACAGAACGACCTCGTGTCTGCGCTGGTACGTCGTGCTCAATTGTTATTTCATATTTTTCCCATATTTACACCGCCCAAGGATACATGACGTGGAAGTCATGTGTGGTATTATTATTATTAAAAAATATACCCCCCACCTTCCGTATACGAAATATCTTATGGCAGACTGAAAATGCCATCTTGTTACAACGCAACACGACCCTTAGATCTGAATTTAGTGACCCAGACCGATTTCCGGGTCCGTGACAATGGTGTCGTCTCCGTCCATTTTCCACCTTTGACCTTCCCTGCTTCTTCCTTGGATCATTTCTAGTATAAAACAATGAAGGATCAGCCTCCCGAAGACAAACCTCCCATCATGGCCTCCCTGAATGAAAGTATTTCCTAGTCCGTACTATCCCCTCCCTCAATCCCGCCGAGCTGACCGCTTCTCTTCTTCCAGTCCCTCCACCCCTAACACCTACCACAGCTCCACCGCCTACTACCCCCAGCACAACAACGTTCATGTAGTTGCACCTCCACCCCGCAATGAGCCACAGCAGCGGAAGCGTCCAAAGTATACCCGAAGCAAGACCGGCTGTCTCACGTGTCGCGTCAAAAAAATCAAGGTGAGCACTCGACTGTTCGCTTCCGACCGCCGTCTGTTAACCGTGTTCCTAGTGCGACGAGTCCAAGCCCACCTGCATGCGCTGTACCCATGGTCAACGAGATGTGAGTCCGCAATGTTCGTGTTTGGCACTTGCTTATCGTCCTCGCCAGTGCACTTGGCCTGAGGGTGTCCCCACCCGCAAAAAGGTCACACCGCGGAAAGAGGGTGCCGATGGTCGGCCCTCCACAGCGGAATCTTCTGGCATATCCGAGACGTCCACACCGCCAACCCGTGATAGCACCCCCCCACGACGTCCCCAAGGGGGGGAATACAGTCTGCCTTCAATGTCGCGTCGTCATAGGTAATTGCACGCACGTCCCGTTTCCTGCGACGCAGACTCAACTTTCCACAGCGATTCCTACGGGGGGTCATCCTTGGGCCCGGATCCTGAAATTAGCCGTCGACAAATGTGAGTAGCATGTTCGAGCAACCTCGCCTAAGGTCTCATGGTATACAGTGCTCCACACCCATATCAGCTCCATCACTCTTCTCATCCTTCTCAAACCACCATGTTGCCCATTATACCCGAAATGCCTGCATACCAGTCGGCTCGTTACGATTCTGCATACGGAAGTGCCACGCACACGCACATGCACACCGCCCCTCGTCTCCATGGCCCTTCGCATCAATCGAGCCATCCACTGCAGATGCGCTCAATGACACAGCAACATCAGTCCCAACATTCGCATCATTCTCAGCAACCCCACCAACAATGGACACAGTCTCAGATGCTTCCGCCGCTTAATCCCATGGACTCCTTCGTGAGTCCTTCTCCCGCATTTTCAATTATTGAGTCGGCGCTCAATATTTTCTCAGTATCACAACCCGCAGGAGAGGAATTTAGTGGGACACTCTTCCAATGATCACCCTAGATACCCATCATAATAATGACGGTTTCGCTTGTTTCTTCTTTAAAGATTCAACGTTATTGCGATAGAACTTGTGCATCATCTCGGCCGTTCTTCTAAGCGTCTCACCGACCTGTTGATCATTCGCTTGCGCTGGATCGGCCGCGAGGAAAAGACGCGTCGGCTGGGGTGATGCGTAACGCACTTTTGGCAGTCCGGCAATTCAGCAGTGGACTTGTCGCGATCAATCGTGGGGCAGGAAGCGGTCGCAAGTGTGTCCAGCTGGCTGTCACTCCAAATGCAGTTCAAGAACCCCTTACTCAGGCTGTACAAGGGACTCGGAGGGATTCCATCGTGTGCAATGTTGTTTGGAGTGAGTCTGGTGAATCCAATTACGAGCTGCCATACCTCTAATGGCCGCTTAGATATTCTCTGGCGTCCAGAATTCCTCAACACCCGAGGAGAGCACTGCTCTCGCGTGGGTCTCATTTCCATGCGGTGTCAACGGATGAGAAAACCAGGGCGCATGCTGCCGGTGATTCCACATGGCAGGTATGTATTACACGAATTCACCATCCACGAAGGACACATCTTCTGTGGAAAAACCCGTTCTAAATACCTGGTCTTCAAAGCTTGGCGTTAGAACACGGGCTTCTTACACCCTGAAAATCCAGGCAACGAACGATCGAGATGGAGAAGGTCGCCTTCACACCAGTTCGATCAAGTGTACGGGATCTCTCGCATGTTGATGCCTACTGTGTACATGCACGAGTGCGGGCGTCCTCAAGGTCTACGTTAGGTGCGGCTAATAGACTCCAACGATTTTACAGATGGCCGCGTCCCAAGTCCCACAGGCCCTTCAGGGTGGACACGGGATGACGGAAGTCGAAGTCATAGAACCACGGTATGAGAGTTCCAAAGTCCCAACTCGGATGTCATGTCCGAGCGGCCATGAACTGGAGCGTCTGTGCTGTAGCCTTGGAACCAGATCCGCGCGATGGCATTCCGCGACGAACACACCCACCCACACACACACACACAGGGCGACCTTGCGTATCAGAGAGCTGCACAGGTGTGTTCTCTCGCTTCCTTTTGAATAGGAAAACTGATCACAAAGTCCGTTTCCCCGTAGATAATCCCTTTTTTTCTTGCGTGACGTCCGCCAGGCATCGTGTTCACCGACACGGATCGCAGGCTGCGTTGCGATCTCGACCCTGTGCCTCGAGTGCACATTGAATGAGTAGCATCAAGGTAGAGTACGTTTTTACGCGTCGATGACGATAACGTTTTCTTCCTTCTCACACTGTTGTTCGATTACGCAGATGCGATACGGGCCGTCATACCTGCTGCAAGTCACGCACATGGCAGTGATCGTGTTGGAATCGTAGGATACTTCTAGGTGTGTACCGTATTTGTGGGATCTGCGCATGGACATACCAAGTGCGACAGGGTCCAGCGTGCGCCCAAGTGGAGTCCGGCTTATGATATAAGACCCACTGCCGTATTACTTACTAGTCTAGTATGAAATTCAAACTTTGGAGCATAGTGGTCTTCTAGGGGTGATGATACCCTCAATTAAGTTGACGGGCTGGTCTTCACGTGTGTCTATGATCACGCAGGTCTGAAGACGGCTGGATCAAGGCGCCGACTGGCGCTCCGGCGGTGATGAAAGATCTGGTGCTAGCTCCATCGACCAAGCACAACAATTTCTCCGGGACCTCGTTGCAGAGAGCGTATGTAATCTAACCGTTGGAGAGTGCCAGCACGAGGTGGTGAGGCGTTGCACCGCCTGCAATCATGTTTTCGAATAACGTTTTCGCTCGCTCACCGCAACGCCGGTCAGAAACGGCGCTATCCCTGTTCTGTATTGGTGGCTGAAGCAGAAGCCTTTTGGGCGGTGGCCCAACTGAAGAATGAAATTTGTGCTAATTTGTGAACAAAAAAAAAACGCGCTGTCTGAGAGCTCTAAACCTTGATTGGTACGGAATTCGAACCCCCCCGCCTTGCAGCTTGTTGTATTCTTGTACGCAATCAGATCCCTCCAGAGGGTCGCGTGATTCGTTGACGTGTTTGGAGTGAGGGTCCACGTATGTATGTATGCCAGCAGCGCATTACGGCGCCCAAGGCCAAGGCTTTTGATGTATCGGTATCTCCGCCCTAAACCTGGTAACAGAACAGCGGTAGATTCGACGTGTAGTGTACGAACCCAAACCTTTTTGAAAAGATATCGTTGAGCGTGCAGGTGGTCCCTGATGAATTATTGCCTGGTTAAGACATGGTGATTTACGCCCGATGCTGCTTCTTTGATGGGCCGCCGTTATACGGTGCGTAACAATCAAGCTTTCGCATCTCGTGATACTAGCATGGCGCCGTGCGTAACCTGTATAATTAGTGGCGTGCAAAAACAGATCGGCCTTTGCACGCATTCAATGGGGCTTCTCGATTTATTGTTTTACTTTTATTTTTTTATTTTATTTTCCTTGATTGACAGCGGCGTCATGGAACGATAGGACTGATCAAGGACGTCCGAATTCTGTCAACGGCTTCGTCGGAATTTGTTGGGAGATCCGTTTTGGTTCGCCCAAACGTGACTGGACCAAGGTCGGAGATACGTATATGGGTTTGCGCAGCAAGGCAGAGACAGACAGACCAGTCTGTCAAGCTGGCTTTCTACCTCCGAATGGGACACCGCATCATGATTTTTTTTTCCTTTTTTCCTTTTCCATTTTCTATTTATCTTTATTTGAGTGCCTTTCTCTTCCCTGACGTACAAACGCACCGTGGACGAGGATGCATGCGGATAGAAATAGCTCTCGGCCAAGAAACCAAGACCATCGATAAAGATGCGCCCTTGTGGTGCGTACAGCTCTAGACTGGAAAAGGGATGGTCGGACACTGCCCAGCTGACTCTGGATCTCCATGACTCAATTGCGCCAATGACGTGGTTTGATATATAATAAACAAAAAAATAAACAAAAAAATGGGAATATATAAAATGGAATCACCGCTGGGGATACACAAACATTGAAGTGGCGAGCTCCGCTCCGTGCCAGTTCTCGACATTGCCGTACCATTCCGACACTCTAAAACAACAAACAAACCTCACAGCTTTGAGTGTGTTTTTTTTTCTTTTTTATAGTTGTATATATCACCTTCATGTCCGACGGATCATGAAAAAATTTGAAACAGGGAGAAGACGTCTGACACGTATATTGCTGACGGCTGATTTACATAAGCTCTTGGGGATGCGATGCGGTGCACCGATAAGATTCGTATCATCTTTGGTTCTATACACGCACACACGTAGGCAGTACCGAAGTGCACGATGGGTTGGCCTATCATCGTCGCGTTCTAAACGAGTCCGTTGAATCTGTCACAGCGACCGCGGAGGAAGTCCACCTGAACGAACCGCACGACCCTCACCCGAACGCCATCGAGGCGTTCAACCATGTCCTCCACCAGATCAAGCAGCACGTCGTCCGCTCGCGCCACCAGTGGGACCAGCACGAGCCCAAGATGTGGTCGCGTGCCGCCGGACTCAGCAACGCACAGCTCACGCACTTTACGATCGAGCACGATCTCGTCCAGGTGCGCAGCGGCGCGGTGAGCTACGGGACCATCATCCTCGGGAAAATCAAGATTCCGGCCGTGCAGGACGAGCTGGGGTCGGGGTACGTTCACGTCAGGTACGTTCGGTTTTCGCCGACCCCCCGAGGACCTGGGCGCCGTAGGCCCCGCCCCTCGAACCCCGTCTGTAACTCAACGATCCCTTTCTTTTTCTTTTTTTTTGTTCTGGAATCCCATTCTTGACGTGTCGTCGCAGGATCCACGACCCTCCGAACAGGGTGCGCTGTTTATTGACAGTTTACTCACGATAGCGCGCGTTCATGTTTATCCTCAGGGCGAACAGGACGTGACGTTTCATTCCATCCTGCACGTAGAGGGTAAGAGGGATGGCGACGGACACCCGCACCTGTGGCGGGCGATCCAGACGGAGGATTACCCCCTCGAGTTCTTCAACGACTGACGGTCGTTGCCACAGCAGTCAGGTTCGGTCTCTTAGATCTACGTGTTCGGGTCTTTGACGAAACGGTACCTGTCAGAACGAACGGCCTGCCAGCACACCAGACGGATACATATGCGTTCGAGGAAAAATTCTTTTTTTTTTTCGCCGTGACTCGTCGTCTCTGAAACTGTATGACTGCGACCTGTTTGTGTATTATTACTATCTGGCTCGATTTGTCATCCCCCATGAGCGGTTTCGTCGTCTTTCGACCCGTAATACGCCTCTTTGGGTGCGCCGGTGTCGGCCCAGGTCACTGCTGTGCGATACGATCATTTCGGCGGTCACGAGTTCTCTCACAGATGCCATGCGGACGTCCAACAGCAAAATGCAGTATGGGCATTTGGAGCGCTGGTTACCGCTCTGTCCTTGCATTGGAACTGATGGGGGAGTGGCGTGATATGGTCTGTATATGCATGTGTGATATCAAAGAGAGACGTGAGGTATGTACGTACTCCCGACACTACTCGGTCATGGGTCCGGGGGCTTTCGGCCCAGCCACCTGCCCGTCCATGACCGTTACGCCAAAAGGCAGTGGTACCGAATCATTGTGACTCGGTGTCGAGACAAAAGTAGACCCGGTCCATGAGTCGACCGGCCCGGCAGGGTGAGTAGAAGTGGCGCAAGGTGGGGGGGCGAGCTACCGGAACCGCCAACAGGAAACCGGTCACGGTGATATATACCGTGCAACCTCGGCCAACGACCAGCTGCAGAGTAAAAGGGTTCTATTGGGTATGGAAGTACATTTTACAGGAGAGAGAAATGTTCAAGAACAATGCCCCTTCAACAGCCAACCCCCGCCTCGTCACGTCATACACATACAAGGCAAGCAGGCAGATGATGAGAAATGAGAAAATAAGACAAGAACAAAGATATTTACGAGACAGAGAGGAGTACATTGAGAAACTAAACCTCGTCGAGAGTCCACATGTTTGGCGGAACGATACCGTGGGAGGCCCATAAATGCGAATCGAGTTGGTAAGCAGGCGGCGGTAACGTCGTGTCTTGCAACTTTGTTTGCACAAATAGACCGTTTGATGGTACAGCCAACGTCGCGGACACCTTGTCGTTCTGCGCGCCAATAAAGGTGGCGAACTGACCGGGCGGCGGCGTAGAGACGTCCATAAAAGAGGCCATTTGTACAGTACGATCGCCAAGGGAAGACTCCGTTGGGGTCGGAGAGTAACTTAAACCGGGGGTCGACGGGCTGGAGCTGTAAGCTACCGGGCTGACATTGTCAGACCCACTGACACGAGGGCCATCCAAATATTGACAACCAGGCGGAACGGTCGCACGCCTCCTGAGGGGTGAAGTCCTGGGAACGGCGGGCGAGACAGTGTTGCACATGGTCGGGGCTGCATCCAGATCGGGTGTAATCGGAGCAAGGTCGGCCTCGCTCCTACTCTTGGTAAGAGCACGTCCAGAGGTGGATTGCGCTGCAGGCAATTTGCCAACCCATAGACGCCACTCGAGAGCTTCTCCGAGCGCACGTTCGCATCGGCCAATCTCGCGCGGGGGGAGACCGGAGAGTTTGGCCCATGCGCGATTCGAGTAACACCGGTCTTGAACGAATTTTGAAGCCAAGATCAGTGATGCAAGGAATGCACGACGCGGGCAGAGAAGGGGGGAGGGCAGAGGGGGGAGAGGGGGAAGCGAGTCATTACTCTTGGACACACGGGCAGGCACCTTGTCCGCATCAAGACCGGGATCCACGGAAAACGAAGAGCCGAGTCCGTGCGAAATGGAATCGATACGTATGGTGGGAAGCGAAGTGCCGGAAACATCAAATGTTGTATGACCAAGGTCGGTGTCGATGTCGGAGGCGATGTCGATACCGACCTCTTGCTTGAGTATGCGATTCTCATCCGATCCCACGGGGGATGAAGAAGAAAAAGCAACTTGTTCTTTCCGAGCGAGATCGGGAATCCTTGAGCGAATGGCCTCGAGGTAGCAGAGCGCGGTTTGAAGGACGGTCCCCGAAGTACGAGAGCGACGGAGGACCTCGTGTACAAAACATTTGATGGGAGCGATATCGCAACGTTGAGATTGAGTGGGGGGATGGGAGTGTGTGGGGATGGGAGAGACGATGGGAGTAGGTTGTGTTGTCGGGGAGATTGGGGAAGGGAGTTGAGTGTTCCGGCGAGTGGAGGGGGTTACGTTTTGGGGAGGCGGGGAAACGGAACCGGGGAGGATTGGACGGCCCGAGGAAAGAAATACTGGGGGAATGACGTGTTGTGGCCATATGTCGCACAGAGACTTTATGGCTTGATCTTTAGGGAGGGAACCTGAATGGAGAGAAGAGGAGCTAGATGAGAAAACTCACCGACGAGAGAGAGGGCAAACTTTGACTTTTGTAAATCGCGGAGTTTGGGGTCGCGTGGAGGGGGGAGAGCATGCCGAGCCCGGTCGGGCTCGGGGAGAGGCGATGGAGAGACGGATGCAGTAGAGGAAGCCGGAGTGACGAGATAGGCAAGTGGCGATGAACTGGGGGGAATAGGATGGAGTGCGGCGTGGTAGGGCTGCCAACGCACCCTTGCATGTGAAGACGAGGAAGAGCCCCGATGGGGGAAGGCATGTGCAGGGGAACGAACCATGAACTGAGTGGAGAATGTGATGGAAGAGGAGAGTGAGACGAAATAAAAGCTGGGGCTCGGGCGGGCTATCTAGAGTACAGTGACGGACGCATTAATGGGGTTGGACATGGTGAATATAATAGAGTGGACAGAAGCAAGCTGGAGTTTGGGTTCAAAGGCGGGCATTTGGTGTGTGGATCTGCTGTAGAAAAACATTGTGTTAGAGCGAAGACGGACAAGGACGGAACTAAAGTCTGCGCGACTCTAGTGCGTCCTCGAAGCAAACGGGCGTATAGAGCACTCTTCGGGCGGGAGAGAGAGACACTATACGGATCGTGGGCGTTTCCTGGGGGAGGGCGAGGAGGAGGAGTGGTGCTTTGTTGACTCGCGGGCGCTTTAAAAATGGAGTAAGGAGTCATTCGCTCTCCCACCCCTGTACCCCTGGCACCCCGGCCCGGGGGCCACACACCGCCGCGAGACCTAGTCACGTCGGAGTTTCGTCGGCCGGGTGTCACAGCAGCCGGTC
Source organism: Heimioporus aff. retisporus (assembly GCA_038094615.1). Taxonomy (NCBI): domain Eukaryota; kingdom Fungi; phylum Basidiomycota; class Agaricomycetes; order Boletales; family Boletaceae; genus Heimioporus; species Heimioporus aff. retisporus. Next base: position 13,549 of record JBBPUI010000521.1, read on the forward strand.
ACCCTGCACAGCCATCGATCGCCGTGTGATATGATGCTTGTCTTTGCACTATGAGCGACCACTCATCGCCCTCGCCCGAGCTGGACACGCTCACCCTCAGGGATGTCACCGACCAGGACCGCGAACAGGCCGCCAGGCTCAAGGCAGAGGCCAACAAGGCCTTTACATGTATGGTCCTCCTCCGATCCTGACCCCCATGCCCACCCCGCGACAGCGCACAACTTTGTTATGGCCGTGAGCCTCTACTCCAAGGCCATCGACTCCAATCCGAGGGACGCCACCGTCTGGTGCAATCGCGCAGCCGCCAGAACACGGCTCGAGGAATACGGCTTTGCCCTCGACGACGCATGTGCGTCCCCGTCGTCTTTCGACCCTGCTCACGCGACACACTTGACCCACAGCCAAGGCCATCCAAATCGATCCAAAGTATGCAAAGGCGTACTTTAGGTGCGTCCGCCTCGCGTCCTCACGTGCATCGTTTATGTACCGCACACGCCAGACGCGCGACGTGCTACCTCCAGATCGCCAAACCCCAGATGGCCGTTGCCGATTTGAAAAAGCTCGTCTCCCTCGAACCGAAAAATGACGTCGCCAAATCCCAATTGACGGCAACCCAGAAGCTCGTCCGAAAGATCGAGTTTGAAAAGGTGTGGAAACCGTCCTGACATGTCCATCCATACCGACGCTCTGCAGGCGATCGAGATGGAGGAAGAAAAGAGTGCAGTGGAACGCTGTCTCGAAATTATATCTCAAGGTTTCCCCTCCGCGTTTTTTCTGCAGTCCCCTTTATTGACTCCTTCGTAGGCGGCTGCGAAGTAGAGAGCGATTATACGGGTCCGAAACTAGATATATCCGAGGACGGAAAGTATTCAATCACTCATCATTTCATATTAGCCATGATCGACTGGTTTAAACAAGGAAAGAAGATTTCGCGGAGATATGCTTGGGAGATCGTCCTCGGTGCCCATTCACATTTTGTGCGAGAAGACAGCCTCGTCAATCTCGATCTTCAAGACGGTCTAACTTGCGACGTCATCGGCGATGTTCACGGTCCGTTTTCAGATCCCATTCTCGTGTCGTCCTCACCCGTCCCTCAACAGGCCAATTCTACGATTTATTGCATTTGTATTCCCTCACCGGTCCTCCATCACAAAATCACTGTCTATTGATGAATGGTGATCTCGTCGACAGAGGTTCTTGGTCTATCGAAGTCATACTGACTGCATTTGCTTATAAATGTACCTCGCTCTGTCCTCTGGCTTTCGATCGTCGCTGAATCGCGTCAGGGTTATACCCTGATCGGATGTTCATCAATAGAGGCAATCACGAAGCCAAAGAGATGAACAGGACCTATGGCTTCGAAGGCGAAGCAAAACATAAACATGGCGAGCAGACCTACAAGGTGAGGCTGGGCGTTCAACAATGTCGGTTTTATGATCACCCAGCTGCCAAACCCAGCTTTTCGCCCACGTATTTACGGACCGTGCGTCCTTTCGCGGCTTACGGTCGATCAAAACCTTGACTGTTGCATGTAGTTCCCCTCGCAACTTTGGTCAGCGCAACAAAACCATCTACAGATGTCACCTCAAAGACAATATTATCACCGACGAAGCTAAAGCGTTATTTTGTTGTACACGGTGGATTGTTTAGCAAAGAAGGCGTGACGTTGGAGGACATACGAAACATACCACGCACCGGGCGACAACCTGGACAGGACGGTTTGATGTGTGAGTTTTTGTTGGAACCTCTTCCTATCTAGGATGCTGAAATACCTGGCATCCAGGCGAGGTACGAATTTCAGACGTCTCGCTGTGCACGCTCTCACGCTTCATAGTTGCTCTGGACAGACCCTCAAGAGGGACCAGGGCGCGGGCCAAGTAAGCGGGTGCGTGATCGGGCTGTTGCCTCTCACACGTTGTCTCAGCGCGTATCAGGGCGTTGGCCTTGGTTTCGGCCCGGATGTTACAAAACGGTGGTGCAACCTCAATGGTGTCACCGGTATTATTCGTAGCCACGAAGTACGGGAGAGTATGTTGCGTGGTAATGATTGCGTTTGTATCGGTGCTAAATTCGTGTTCGTTCTAGATGGTTATGCCATCGAGCATGATGGACTGTGCACGACTGCAAGCCTATATTCCCCCTTTTCCCACGTGGACGCTCACGCACGTTCTAGGTCTTTTCTGCTCCCAACTACGTGGATCAAGTAGGGAACAAGGGTGCATATGTACGTGGTTTACGGTGTCAGAGGCTGGGCCTCACTGACATCGTGCCGATAGATTCGCGTGGACGCTGCTGGAGATTTAAAGTACTACCAGTTTGAAGCACAACCTCATCCGCCTGTGAAGCCAATGGCATATGCCATGGGCGGTCTGGCCAGTTTGATGATGTAGCCGCAATCTAGTACAGGGTAGAATAAAAACAACGTGGGAACTCGTCAAAGTCTCGTCTCTTGCCTTGAGGTGCAGTCGGCTACACTACTTGAACTTCACCGTCTGAGCAACCCATGGATAAAACAAAGTCCAAGCTAGCGGCGTTCTTTGACAACGGCGACGAAGAACCTCCGTTCCCAGTGCGATGGATAGAACCTATTTCTTTCATGTCAAGGTACTCACCAATTTGCTTCACATAACTTCAGCAAAAGCCACTGGACGACCAAAAGTTGTCCCAGTATGCTCAAGGGACGGTGCGCAAGTCTCGGCGAGAGAAGGAGAAGGAGGCGGCAGAGGCAAAAAAGAAGGAGGAAGAGGAGAACGCGGCCAAGGCGTACGCCGACTTTTTGGACGCGTTCGAGGGGGAGGATACGGGCAGAAAGAAGTCCGGGTCGACGTTCGTGCGGGCCTCGGGGGAGGCCAAAGCTCCGTACCAGCCCTCCGCCAAGGCCGCGACGGAGAGTTCGTCGCGTGCAAGAGCGCTCATGGAGGAGATGGAAGACGTGCGTCGTCCCGGGGTGTATGTCGCACCCATCGGTTGACGCTCGAGCAGGTCTCTCCGATCAGCAATGTCCCCAAGCCAAAGGGCAAGCGTGCTATGGACTCCTTCCTCGAGGAGATCAAGAGGTGTGTGGAATGGGCAACTGTACGTTCCGTCTCGTGATCCTCTTTGCAGGGAACAGGCCATGCGTGAAGCTCGGTATTCTCGTTCTGGTGAGTCCCGGTCCCGTGAGCATGTCTGATGGACTATTCAATGGCGTTTGTAGCCCACGGGCGATCCGTGACTGCCTTGGCGGGTTCGTAGTCGTGTTGTGCTTATGGATCGACCTTGGATCTCAATCATGACACCGCAGCTTACGAGGGCCAGAGCGGAAGCAAGGACCGAGGCGATCCCGAGGTGAGCGACGTGAAAAAAACGTATCTGCTCGTGTCCTGAGCGCGGGGGCTTTCCCAGACGACCAACCTCTTCGTCGCAAACTTACCCTCCAACGTGACGGAGCAATCCTTGGGTCAATTTTTCGCTCGCCATGGTCCCGTTGGCTCTGTGCGTTCTCGTCGTTTGCAGCGTCCTCCCCCGACGCTGAACACATCCTCAGGTCAAGATCATGTGGCCTCGCGGCGATGCCACCAGCGGTCCCGGCGGTGACATGACCACGTCGAGGCGCAACCGCAACGCCGGTCTCAGCGGGTTCGTCTCGTTCATGAAGCGCAAAGACGCAGAGGCCGCGCTGAGAGAGCTGGACGGCTTCGATTGGGGAGGCTCCGTATTACGTGTCGGGTGGAGCAAAGCCGTCCCCATGGGGGCCAAGCCGTTGTACGGTGCGCAGCGTTCCGCCCCGTGCGCTCTCGTGACGCGCGCCATGACTTATGTGCTCTGTAGTCGCCAGTCGCCAGTCCCGTTCGCGCTCCCGATCGAGGGACCGCCATCATGGCAGGGGACGGAGCAGAAGTCGATCCTACTCCTCCGGACGTCGCTCCCGTTCCCGCTCCGGAGGCCGTGGATTCAGGTCTTCCAAACGGTCACGGAGTCGGTCGTACAGCTACAGCCCGCCTTCACACCGTCGGCATCGCTCGCAGAGTCGTTCGAGGCGGTACGGCAGTCGAAGTCCTCGTCGACGGTCTCGCAGCGCTTCGAAACGACGCGAAGACGAGGAATCTGGGGTCACGGACACGTTCATACGCGCGATCGCCGCCGAGGTCAAGGGCCACGGTCAGAAGTATGCAGAAAATCTCAAGGAGTGGGAACGAAACAATCCGAAATACGCATTCCTCACCAACCGCAAGGTGGGTCGTTCCGCTCTCTTTTTATTTTTTGGTGGTTATTCACGAATGTATTACAGCATCACAGACACGTCTTTTATCGAGGATTAATCGAACGCGACGGTGTCGTGGAGCCGGACTTTGATGATGACGCACGTTCATGTTCCTATCTATCTGCAGCATCTCATTGACAGGCCATTTCAGGGATATAACTCGGTATACTCCACAGACTCCGCGGAGGAATCCGAGCAGGAGCGCACCAAGAAGACCATATTGGGCAGACTCGCACGGAAGAGGTTTGAGGCGATGTTGCGCGCGCTTTCCGGAAAGCGTGGCGAACTCGCCCGGTGCATGACGTTCAGTCTGGAACATGCCGAGGCAGCTCGTGAGGTATGCATGCGGTCTGTCGCCCGATCCCCCGAGATCTCATCCTTTCCTTCCAGGTGTCGGACGTTGTCATCTCTTCTCTGCTAGTGGATGGCACTCCGGTCCCACGCAAGATCGCACGCCTTCACCTCATTTGTGATATCCTTCATAATTCGGCCGCATCAGTGCCGAGCGCATGGAAGTTTCGTCAGGAATTCCAGTCACGACTTGGCATCGTTTTTGATCATTTTTCCACCATTTACCACTCCTTCCCTGGCCGGATCACGGCAGAGACATTCAAGAAGCAAATAACGGCTGTCGTGGACATATGGGAAGACTGGATCGTTTTCCCGCCCGAGTTTACCAACGAACTCCGAGCGCGGCTCGACGGCACCGGACATGCGGAGCTCGAGGCTGCCCAGGAGGACGAGAAAGAGGATGGGACGTCGGAAGCACAATCGATCTATGCATCTCGGTTCAAGGCCAAGTCGTTCCAACCAGCTCAGGAACATGCATCTTCCGTTTCCCGGGAGGCTCAGAAAGACGGTGAAGATGTGGACGGTGAGCCGATCGAAGAAATGGATGTAGATGGTGTACCGCTCGATCAAGAGGTCGACGGCGTTCCTCTCGACGAAGACGTGGATGGCATTCCTCTCGAAGAGGACGTTGACGGTGTTCCTCTGGCGGAAGGCTCCGGAGCAGATGAAGGTGACGTGGACGGCGAACCCATGGCAGAGGACGATGATGTGGATGGCGTGCCGTTGTGATCTCGGGCTTTCCGATGGCTCGATCAACTTTACATCGAATCTCGATCCCCAAATATCTCCACACATTCCCTCTCTTCTCGTACGTAGCTGTCGAAGATCTATAACAAGTATCAAAGTTTTGTCCGTGGAGGCAACATCGCCTTTGATAACCTATGCAAGATCTCGGTACGACGCCGAAAGGGCATGTCGTCCGCAGCCATAAAGCTCACAGTCCGCTCCAGGCAGTGCGTTCCACAGCTTTTTTTTTCGATGGCTGGCCATTCCCAGAAAGCACATCAAAATTCCGTCCGTGGAGGTATCAATCCCTTTGACAACCTCTGCCAAATCTCCGACACTAGACTGAAACATGTGACGGTCCGTCGCCTACAGGCGTCCGCTAGATCAAACAGGTATGCACAAAGCATGCTCCAAGCAGAGCACACAGATTCCGGTGGTGGATGAGGCAGAGGGACGCCGGGCGACTCCCTCGGCGACGGCTGTGCGGATCGCGGCTAGAGAATCGGTGGGTGAGCGATGATGCAAAAACCAGGCGAGACGAGCGTTACCTTTCCGGAGACGGCCTTTTCCGCTTCGTGGATCAGCTTGGCCGAATCTTCCGCCCCCGTCTGTTTCCACATCTCCCGGAACCGCTCGACGGCGTGCAAACTCTCGCTAAAGCGGTGGAGCGTGTTGATCAGCGCGACCACCTCCGAGCGCTGCAACAGGTTCTGGTTCGTGTTGTGCCTGCATCATGGTCGAAAATCAGCCACGTCGGGTCTGATTTGAAACAATGAACGTACTGCAGCGCTTTTTCGTCTATTTCAAATAGGACTTTAAGAGCCGTAGCCAGACCGATGGTCTGAACCTCGCCCCACAG
>JBBPUI010000522.1:0-19707 GCA_038094615.1 Heimioporus aff. retisporus
CATATTCGTATGTGCCTCCCTCTCCTTCTCTCCCCCGTCCCTCACCCTCTTTCTAGCCAGCACCAGACGGCTTTCCTCTCTTCAATTTCCCCGTCCCCCCTCTCACCCACCTCTCCATCGACGTACGCGTCTCCTATCCCGCCCTCCAGCCCCTCCTCGCCCGCATCATTTCCCGTCTCTCCCCCCGGTACGCCCTCGCCATCGCTGGCGCGTACATTGGCGAGATAAATGCCTCTTCCGAACGCGTTCCTCCCCAAGACCCCGCTCCACATCCACATTCACACCCTGTCGATCTCCCTCTCCTCGGCCCCGCCCATCCCCATCCCCACCCTGATGACGATGACGATCATGGCGTCGACGACACCCTAGATCCTCCTCCCGACACGCCCTCTCTCATCGACGCCCTCCCTTCCACCCTCGTCGTCCTTCATCTCCCCCTCCTTACCCCTGCCGCACTCGCCGAGATCATCGCCCGATGCAAAGCCATCCAGCTCTTGGGCATTTTCATCGGCACCGCCTTTACCCCTCACCTCCCTGCCAATCCCCCCAAATCCACAAATCGTGCCGCTGCTCGTTCCGCTGCCCGTTTTAAACACGCCACCGTCAACGGTGTCAGACCCGAAATCACCGTCTTGGCCAACCTCCTCTCCCGCGCCACCGCCCTCCGTGAGCTGATCATCGATACCACCAATACCGACATCGTTGCCCACGCCAACCCCGCAGATCTTCACGGCGCTTTCAGAGGTGTCGCCCTACTCTCTCCGATCGCTGTCCGCATGCTCATGCGAGAGTCCCCCTTCTTGAGGCGCATCGTCGGCGAGGGTCGTATTTGGCAGGTATGCTATTCCTGTCTCCCGCCTCATCTCCATCTCACTTTTTTCCTAGTCCCCCACCCCCACCCCTTCCTCCCCCATCCCTTTTCCCCACCGTCTCGACATCGATCTCAACATATCCAAGCTTCGTCACGGCCCTGGTGTCATCAACCACCACGGATATGCCCCACTTGGCTCTGGCGCACCTGGTGGTGGTTTCACTCAGGTTGAGGTCGTCAACGATCATTGGTTCTGGCTCTCCGGAAGTGCAAGTGCAGGCAGGGTCCACAGCAGGTTTTGACTCCCATGTCCTGTAAAACTATCTTGGCGATGTCCATGTATATGTACACAGTCGACGTAACGTAGTGCATGATGAACGCAGATCATAAAAGGCAAGACCGAGACGAATACTGAAGTAAACCGTTAATCCTCCCCAACTTTGGCGTGCTGTGCCTCGCCTTCCCAGTCCGCCTCCCGAATGCCTAGCTCGACAGGCAAGACCGTAAATTGGAACGCCGTCATCGTCAGCCCATACGGCTTTCGCACCCGCGACTCCCATCCCTCCGGGAGCCGCTCCTCCAAAAGCACCGTCCGGAGATCGTCCACCCGCCCACCAAAGATGGTCAACATCGTCGACGAACTAGTAACATCCCATTCAGCCGGGAGGGGGTGCACAAAACACGGTCCGACACTCACTTGGCGCTCCCAAAGATCCGGTGAAACAGGCTCGTGGTGTACGCCCTGTTCGTCGCCTTGGCCTCCGCGCGCCGCTTGCCCAGTATCCGCGACATGTCGCGCTTCGTCAGCAACGGCCGGTCTTCGCCGTCTTTTCCGGTCGCGCACGCGAGCAGCTCTTCGATGAACGGCACGTGTTTGATCGCTTGGTCGTGCTGCAGCGCCGTGTCCAGACCTGAAACGAGAGTCAGCGTTCAACCCCGAACCCGCGTGCCGAAAAAAAAAAGAAAAGAACGCACGAGTGAGGGAGGCGTCGTGCTCGATCCCGTTGTGCAGGTCGAGCTCCTCGAGGTCGAACGTGTCCTTGCCGTAGCTCTTACTTAACATGCGCGCGGCAAAGTGCGGCACGAAGGAGCAGAACGACGGCGAAAAGTTGTACGTCGTGCGGATCTGGCTCGTCAGGTCTGTGAACTTGATTCCGCGTCCGCTGCGCGCGATGATGCCTATATGCGCACAGACGCCACTCAACAAAAAAAAGAGCGGAAAGGGGGGCAGGGCGTACCGTGGTTAGCCATGGCGTTGATGGCGGGGCAGGAGCACCGGCTGTCGCCTTCTTTGGGGGCCCTGTATTCGGGCCAGTGTCCTCCAAAACCTGGGGCGCCCTCGGGGGTCACGCTCCCGACCGGCCGACTGAACATCACGACGTTGCACAGCGCCAGTAACACGTCCCATCCGTTTACGCCCACATCGTACAACACGTTCGTGACGGAGCCGAGTATGCCCATGGTGTGTGTTGGGAGCAGAGAGGTGTGGCGTGCTTGGAAGAGTGCCTGCCTCGAGGTCCGCCTCTGAAATAGCCACGGGGAAGCGAGCAACCATCGTAACCGCACTCGTGTCGCGTTTCTTTTGACAGATGCCTCCCGGAGATATGAAATGAATTCTCACGTAAACAAAAAAGGGCGTCGTGACGAAAGAAGCGTCGGATTCGAGAAGTTGGGGTACGGCAACACAGAAATGGCACCAGGCGCAGTTGTCAGCGCTGTGGGTTGATCCACCGCGCCAATCAACTGAGATGGAAGAGTCCGAACGTGCCCCAAAGACTGTCGATTGGCGACGCCACTATTGGGTCATCCCGTTGAATAGGACCGGGCAGCGGGTCAAACGAGAGCCCGGAGGTGGGATAAGGCGTTCATCACATGAGCTTGTCAAGCGAACAAAGTCAACATTCCTGGTTTACACGCTCAGCACTCGAAATTCACCTCACCAATTCCAATTCCGGCGTGCCCAATGTGTACGCTCCCGCGGTGGACCGCATGGAATTTTCCAATCAAAGGGTGAAACACCATGTTGAGTGTCTTATCTTCTGTTCCGCCGTCGATAAGAGCTCGTGCTTCGAGCGTGTGCGTAGACACCGGTCGACGTACCACACCGGTACCTAAAAGCGACAGCGACACCGAAATCCGTCGGTGGAAGGTCGAAGAGACGCAGCCTCGTCGTCCTTTGATCGAGACCGGATCCGCCAGCCCAAAAATAATCATCAAGAACGTTGTCCATGAACGCTGGGCACTTTGACATACCTTGGGAGCCCACCGGTATCGGCCAATGAAATCTCAGCATCCTAGCAGCACATGACGGTCGACCAACAAGTAGACGGGCCACGGTTTGGTCTTAGCGTGTATTTTTTAGGGATTTTTGTCGTGTCGTTCTCCCACACGTTCTCTTCGCGTCGATCTGATTGGCCGACCGGATTTCCCGTTCAGGTTGGTTTGGCGTCAACTCCCATGATCAAAGTGGCATTTAGGGTTCCATTGTCGACAGGCCCGATTGTCTTTTCTGGTCATTGGACCTGGCGCAGTTATGACCGCTGAACGCAGGCGGGCAACTTCACCTATTCGCTAGGAGTCCATCACTGCATAGTTGCCAACGAGGTCTTCAAGGGAGTATACTGAGCAGTTTGACCAACACTAGGGCGTTGCCTTCCACGCTCTAGGCTATCCCTCGATGCAGTGGGTGCATCCATGTCATGCACCCGTAGAGTAAGGCGCTCGAGCGTTTGACGATCTCTTCAGATCCGACGGATTGGACGCCGGGTCGTGGAACGTCAAACACCAGAGCATGGATCGTGATGCGGTGTTTTCAAAGTCTCGACGAGTCGAATGAAATCGTTGCAGTGTCGTGCTTTCAGAGCCCCTTCAACCTTAACCTTAATGTTATGTTCTTCGTTCGGTGGCTGCGAGATGTTTTAAGCCCCTATTCCCATGCCACCATGGACGACAAACTCACCAAGGAGGAGCTCTCTTCCCTTCGACGGTTCGCCGCTACGGCTTGGGCTAATCCAGGCGCTCACTTGCTCCGCCACCCCACCGGCGATTTCGAGTACATCGAGCTGGGGCAACACCACGCCGTATTTCAGCAGCTTTTCGAAACTCTGAAAGACAGCAAGATACTCGTGACGGACGAGTACCGCTCAGCGCTGGACGCCATACAGACGAGCAGGAGCTACACTGAACGTGGGGCCTGCGTCATTGGCCACCCCGGCATCGGTACGTGTGCCGTGCACTATCTGCCGCACGACTCGATTCTCGACGTTCGCATACGATCACCCTGCAGGGAAAACGCTCTTCCTCATCTATGCAGTCGTTCGATTGCTCGGACAGGGACAGCGTGTCGCTCTTCAAACGCGAACCGACTACTATGTCCATTTCTCAGACACGGTCTCCCTCTATTCGCCCTACAATGGCTCCCCACTGAAACCTGACGTCACTCAATATGCCTTCTGCGATGCATCGCTGGCTTCCCCACATCCTCCAGAAGTATTCTTGTATTCCAGAATTCCTATCATCCAAATGACCTTCCCGAGAAAATCTCACTGGAAAGAGTGGACCAAACAACTGATGGTAAGGCCCTACATCATGGATACCTGGTCTGAAAAGGACATGATGAATCTCGCGTAGGTGGTATTTCTATATTGTAGCCTAATCTGAGGTCTAAACGCTGCTTAAGCGTCCTGTTGAGACTGGACCCGCAGCGGGTGGCTTCCCATGCAAACAAATGGGGAAATGTTCCTCGCACCATTTGTGGCTCTATTGAATACGACAATGAAACAGTCAAAAACCACTACAGAGAAATCACTTCCGACGCCATCAGAAGGGGTCCAGAGTCGTTAAGCCGAAGCTTGGAGGGTGATCTGCCAGACGAGGCTCCGGAGTCAAAGTTTTTTTTTTATCGGCCGATAATAGATCCCAAGTCTGGTGAAACTGATCACACATTCCCTACCATCTATGTTCCGACCTGGACCCTTGCTGAACTCTTATCCAAGGCTCTCCAGACGAACAGCAGGGAGGAGCGAATCCGCCTCATGCAGTTCATGGCACGACGTCCGGAAACTCATCCAGTCTTGAGCGCTCTCCACAAAAATTGGTGCCACAGCTTTTTTTGCGCTGGAAGGTCGTTGCTATGCCATTGGGTTCGGGGGGTGCCTAGCTCATGTTTGGGTGGGACAACCGAGTTCGTCTGTTCAGCCGAGGATGTCCTTGAGCCACGCCCTCCACCGTATTATTGGAGACTGCCTGCAAAAAAATTCCCTGGGGTTGACGGCGTGCTCGTTCTCGATGCCAAGGTCATTGCGTTTCAGATGGCTGTAGGTGCAAAACACAAATCGCCGACAAAGGGACTCCACAAACTGCAAGAGACTTTACCAGGGAATCCGAAGAGCTCAGAGGTCCCTTGGTTTTTAGTGTTCATCGGCAACTCGGACTGGCGGGTCGAACAAGTCGCACGCGGGTGCCCTGAACTTCACGTGTGGGAGGAACGGGACCCTGTGACCGTCGGGTGGGCGGTCATCGAATCATCCACCGATTATGCTCTTCAGGTGAGTGGCACGCCCGTCAGTCAGTGGTCAGTTTCTCACTCCGTTGTGAGTGGTTGCATGAGGAGGGTCCGGTGCTGGTTAGTCCTTCTGTAGAAGCGGCTGAGGATGGGGATAGCGGTATGGAGGAGGAATAAGTCGAAAGCGGCGCTCGAGATGCTCTTGTAAGGTATGGTACGCGACACGCAATGCATTTCGTGGTATGGGCGTTGTTCCACCATTTGTCTCGAGGTCAGTTGTTCGAACGTTCGTCCCGTGTGCCGACTTTTTTTGGCCCGCTAGTATCCACGGCTGGGCAAACATGATGGCCTCTCTTTCTGCCAAAACTGAGTGGACCTCAAATCCGGTCCCCCTCGCTGCAATCCCTCCCCTAGCCAAGCTACAGTCTGCATCAACCGCATACCCTATCTTCTCGCTCCGCTACTTCTCTCTACCTTCAACCCACTCCCTCGGACCCCAACAATCACTCGGAGACTCACCGTCATCGCCACGAGATCCAAGGAACTTTGGGAGGTGCCTCCCCGTGATACCGGTTGGCATGGCCGGCTGCCCGGGCCAAGCTGACTCGGCCGCATTACTGTCAAACATGTCATCGAAACAGCAGTAACGGAAGCGCCCTGAAATCCTATACCCCGAGGGCGGCCCCATTCCGATATGATACGTACATGTTGACCGGCTCCTACGACACGCACCCCACGCATGTATTGTCCGACAGCAGGTCATGCCTGCCTGGACAATAAACGAGGAATCAAAAAAAAAAAAAGAAGGAAGTACTGCTCACCTCACTCGTGATCACTTGTAACTCCAAGTGTGCGCCATTTTTTTTACTCTGACGTCCAGGGTCGTCCGACCATGGAACACGCAAAACGCGTCGAGGTGAGTGCCGATCACCGGATGACGTGCTCCACTGCTCGTGGTACGTGTTCCTCGCCGGATGTCTCTGCCGAGTGTTGACCGCCCCATTCACTCAATTTCAGGTTCCTAAGATAAACCAAAGCGAATTTGAACAGGTTTGCAAGCACTCGGATTGTTTCCGATAGATAAGACGCGTTTCTTTTTTGCCGGCGATCTCGAGGATCCGGCCCCAACGGCCCGGGCGCGAGCAAGGGCAACGCTAACCCCATTGCCAAAGCATAGCACACATCCCACGTCACCTGTTACTGCTCAGCGCTGAGCAACGGGGAGCACTCCGTGCCTTACAACATGCTGTGCTCCTTGACCAGTAATCCCAATAAGCCGATCCCCCGAGTCGCTCCAACAACTCAGAGCATCCCACCCATTCACAACCATGGGCGCCAAGCTTGTCAGCCCCACACATTGGCTCTTAACTTTGGTGTCACCTTTATGCACATATCGGAACATCATCACCACCACATCTGGACACCTTTTTTTGCTGCATTTACCACGGAACGTTACAACCCACGTACAGACGTGCGTGCAATACTTCCTTAGACCATAACTGGTAGTTATTTAGCAGTGTCGATTACCGCCGCCGGGCCGGTCCGCATGCGAACGTGTCACTGTCACTTAACAAAACTCTTAGTGGGAGTCAGTTTGGAATTTCATTCTACAAGAAGTCTAATAATAGCATTCACAGCTGTTACTCTACATGCATAGCATACACAATATACTAGCTATGATGATTAGGGCCAAATTTCGCGGGTGCCGACCCATGGGTTAGCACACGAGTATGCAACATTTACGCCTGGCGTGGGAGTGCGAGCGTTGAGCGACAGCCGCCGGTTGTCATTGCTGTCACTGTCGTCAGGCAAGACGTGTGGGTGTGGTGGTGGTGAGGGTGCCAGGCAGATATGCACAATGAACCAGACGTTTGCAAGGGTTGTGATGACAACGAAACACGGTCATCGTCGGGTGGGATGAGGGCAGCGAAGGTGGTTAGCAGGGGTCCATGGATATCCGGATGCGCACAGCGCAAAGGAGTAAGATAGCAGTGATGCCAACTCAAGTGTCGTTGTCGTTGTCATTCGTCAGGCGAGACTTCATGTCCAGAGAGATGAACTTACTGCGGAATGTAGAGGGGACGGGGACTTACTCATTGGTGGACAGGGCAAGATCTTGGGGTGCCAGGCATCGTGCGATTTTAGATAAATCGCGCTGGACGATCCAATGACAGGGGTCAATCTACGTGAAACCGACACAGCACAACTAGACAAGAGAAATGGAGGGAAAAGGTGGCCAGAGGTTTCACTGTCATCAGTGACACGTAAACGACTCAACCGGTCTAAACATCCCGGTGGAACAACTACTGAATTCAGACTGGATCATGACGCGAAGTTTGACTTTGGACGAACGTAAGGCAAGTGCGACTAAACGCGTATCATGGACAAATATTTGACCCCCTCGCACCTTAATAAGGGAATAACATCACGAGTTTGTTTCAGTGGTGCACTTGACGCGGTCTCGTGACCAGAAGACTAGTCACGAGACTGGTTTTCAGCGTCAACTGCAACAGAGTTACGCCAACGTGCCTGGCTGGTCTCCACTGACATTTGAACCAGGTGCGGCTGTACGCCGATCTTCAGACTATATGTCACCTACCCAGTGGGAATTCATTACCACAAAGATCGCCGATGTGGTCTTTAATGGAGCAAACTAGTGAGTCCAAGCTGTCTGTCTGTAAATCGGCACCATGCAGAGCATTGCCTTCGACGCTCCTTTTCTTGAATGCAACGGGTTTGCCTCCGTGATACAATTAGGCGATATCTGATGAAAAGATCCGGGCGATATCTCTCATACTATAAAACACTTGTATACTCATGACTCTCCTCGCAGTGTTTCATTTTCGATGTTGCCTCCTTCCTTCTTACCGCTGCGGGTCTTCGCGTTATTTTCCAGCACGCTCGTACATCTGACTCGTGCATCGTCCCCCGATTCACCTCTCGTCTCGCTTGACTATGGCACATTCCGCGGCTTTGTTTCTGCCGGCAGCACAGAATCTTTCCTGGGCATGCCTTTTGCAAAACCACCGTAAGTCGTTCGGTCCACTCGCATGTCGTTCTGAATATGTTCCAAGTCTAGGGGACTTGCGCTTCCATCATCCCGTATCCCCTCAGCCGTTTTCGGGCGTTCAAAATGCGACTTGGTTCGGTAATGCTTGCCCGCAACAACCCTTTCTCGGTCCCAATCAGTCGTTCCCTCACAATCCTGGGCTTAATGGAGTGATACCATACATCGTTGAATTGCTGCCGGGGGGCGTAGTATCTGACTCGGAGGACTGTAAGTTTGCACAGCTTACTAGTTCACCAACTTATGCCATCGTAGGTCTCTATATCAATGTCATCAGGCCGGCGGGTGTTTCTGCTGGTGACAAGCTTCCTGTCGTCGTGGTCAGTCGGACTTTCTGATATACTAGAGAGTCGATGGCTCATACACCCCATAGTGGGCCTATGGCGGTACTATAAAATCGTGTCGGGGATTTTTATTCTCATTCTCCGAGTAGGTGGTTTTGCATACGGGGACGCGTCAGCGTATAACGGCACCCAAATCGTCTCGCGCTCGATCGATTTGAACTTGCCGATCATCTATGTGTCCTTCAACTACCGCATGAATGGTCAGCTTTGCATGCCAACATGTTACGCTTGGTGGCTGACAACTCGAATATAGCGTTCGGATTCCTTGGTGGCAAGGAAGTGCAAGCAGCAGGTCTTGGAAATATTGGGCTATATGATCGTGAGTGACAACATTAGTTTGGTCGGTCAGCTCGCTCATGCGACCGGGCAGAACGGTTTGCACTTAAATGGGTTCAAAAATATATTCCCCTGTTCGGGGGAAATCCAAAGCAGGTTGTGATGTACGTTTCTACCGTATACATACGATGTGGTTCATGACGCTGTCTTAGGTGGGGTGAAAGTGCTGGCGCGATATCGGCAATGCTCCAGATGGTTGGCCATGATGGCAAACTGGGTGACCTGTTTCACGGAGCCGTCCTGGTATGACCGCACCAACACGCAATCTAAATCCCTCATCTCTTGTCAGGAATCTGGTGCCGCATCTCCGATGCAGGATATTACCTCTTCACAATCCCAATATTACTATGATTTCCTCGTCCAACAAACTAGCTGTACATCTGCAGTCGACACGTTGGACTGCCTTCGCCGGGCACCTTACCAAACGGTCATCGACGCGGTTCTGCAGACACCTGCAGTACTTTCTTATCAGGGAGTCGCAGCTACCTGGCACCCCTTGGTTGACGGTGTCTTTTTGAAGCAATCGATCAGGCGGTCGCTCTCGCAGGGCAAGTATGCACATGTACGTTTTGTTCACTTGTACGATTTGAGCTCGCTGAGTTTCTGAAAGGTACCGGCTATCTTTGGGAGCGTTGATGATGAAGGAACGTGAGTCGCGACGTCAAGAGACCGTTGCGAGTGTGCATCATAATTGATATTATTTTAGCTCGTTTTCTCTCTACAGCCTCAACGTGACGTCAGTGTGAATGCAGGACTTTCTTCGGACATCCTTTAGTTGACGCTATTCAATAGCACGGACGATCAATTCTTGGAGTATATAAAAGATGTGTCAGTTTTTTTTTTTTTTCATACGGTCGATGCCAACGATGCTTTGTTAGCATTTTTCATGATACCACCGAGGACGACATTAAACGAGTTGGGGAGCTCTATCCGAATGATCCCACCCTGGTAAGCTTGGGTGTCGGTTCCGACCTGAATGCTCTTACGTTATTCCCAGGGTTCTCCGTTCGATGTCGGGACGAACGACACTTTGACGTGAGTCCGGCCGAGGCCCATCACCGCATTTTTCTCACTTCGAACAGCCCCCAATACAAACGGATTTCTGCGCTTCAAGGGGATTACTACTTCCATGTTCCCCGTCGCTACGCACTTGAACATCTATCTCAGACACAAAACGTGTGGAGTTTCCGTGCGTCCGATGTGTAACCCCACCGTGCATGCGCTCACGTAGTACAGTCTGGAAGCGGTACAAATTCGTCCCGGGGATCGGATCTTTCCATGGATCCGACCTTCAAGAATTCTATAATCTTACGGGATCCACAGACTGGATGGGCACAGACAGCCTTGGTGCGTGAACGATGCGACGAGATCCATTGTCCTAACGAGTCCCAGTCAACTTTGCGCACACGCTTGATCCGAACGTCCCTCGTGGCGGGTACCCCTCGGGGGCAGCGCCGTCGCGGTTGTCCGACATCAACTGGCCCCAGTATACCCATGCGTCGCGCGAACTGTTGACGATGGAGGACCCGGACGTGCTCACGCTTTCGGAGGACGTGTTCCGGTCCGATGCCATGGCGTTCTTGGACGAGATACAATATCAGACTGGACTTTGACGGACATTGACGTACCCCACTGAGTCATACAGCCGCATTCCGTGTCGATGAAATAGTTTTCCAAATCGCTTTCCAGTTCGCTGAGATCTTATTCGTGTATATACCCGGGGAAGAATTAATATAGAATTTGGTAGACGACGGTGGATAAGAGCAGCGTCGTTTAGTTGACAGCTCCCGGCCACCTCGACGCCAGCAGCGGCCGGTCCGCGCCCAGATTATCCCATTATACCACCCTGAGCGATTACGGCACCCGAGTTCCTGCAGGAGAGCAGCAGTATTAGATCGTTGGTTTTCTAGCAAGAACTAGAGGCCTTCATATCCGAAAAGGAAATGGCAAGGGGTTTCCTCAGGAAATTTTGAAGGCACCAGACGACCAAGCAAAGCGAGATCAAGCGACTAGCAGTGAGACCGCTCGTGAGTCGCGAATGACGTGGGACGGCATCTTTTTTCACACCTTCGATAAATCGGTTGTCGACAACCCCTTATGACGGCAGTCGAAGGACGTTCTCGCCATGACCTTCTCCTTGAAGACATGGTCGGGACCGATGCGCCTCGAATTCGTAGGTCATCATGCACCATCATGATGATGTGATGGCAGCAAGTGGATCACCATCAGACAAACGGCCTTGGGAACAAGTGTGAACTAGACGATCTGGCTATCCCCCTTTGGCGTTTAGACTGCATGGCGCCCGACGGTCTCGAGGGGTCCGAGCTATTTCAGGTGTTTGTTGGCTATTCATGCTGGTATCGCCGCATCATCGTGTCCATGGGTGCGCGTCCTTATCAACGAGCGTATTCCGAGGTCGTAGTGGCTAGCGTGTTTCTAAGCAAGAACCTTTTTTTTTAAATCTATTTTTACTCTTTTTCAGATCGATCCAGGATCGCGCGGAAATGCACGAAAAGACAATAATAATAATGCATGTGCACCGCGCACACGTACAGGCGTAGCATCAGCGCAAATGAGCGCATTCATGCGTACGGAGTAACAAGATGAGGTACATACACAACGGTTTTACATACAAGAGAAACAGCCCGTGGTGAAGAATAGGTACATATCAAGCATTGTAGAAATCCAGAGAACTGTCCCGAGGTATGCGGTAGAGTAATATGAAACGCCATGCACACATCTATGTATGTACATGAACTCCGATGGCATCTAGCAGTGAACCACCGGGGCCCCTAATAAAAATAAGGCCGATGCGGCTTCATTTTGAGGATGCACGCTGAAGTGCCATCATGACAATATGACGTTGTTTTTGTTGAGATCCAAGTGACCCTGGAGTACAAGCCAGCCCAATGCGCTGGACAAACCGAGAGCCAAGGAAACGTATACAAATGCTCGCTGGTACACAGGGGGAGGTCAGAAAATGTTAAGCCGATCTGGCGGACGGGTTCGCATACCTCGTGCCGTGACGGCGGGTATGGATAACGGCTGATACGGGATGGCCCATCGAACAGCCGGTAAATCGGTTCGGCTTGTGGCGTATGTGCACTAAACGAAACGGTGGAAGCCCTATGAACTCCTCTTAAGGCATGAATCGAACTCTGGCGTTGGAGACGACGCTTTTTGAGGAAAGATGGGGACATATGGGGAGGGCAAGCAGGGCCATCAAACGTGACAGGCGGGGGAAGAGACCAGGGTAGCCCCAAGGCATCGCTGTATATACTCTTTGAGCGCGAGGGGCCTGCCCTCGACGCGACACGGGTCGGAGAGGGAGAGTACAGCGTCCTCGATGGCGCTTCAGTGCCATCTCTCCCTCTCAGTCTAACAGGTGCATCGAAGATGTCGAATATCGCTGGGGCGCTGGGGGCCGACAGAGCGGCAGAGGCCCGAATGGATGAATGGCTAAAGGACGCGGAGAGGGTTTGACGAGGAGCAGCGTCACGGAGAGCGCGAGTGGCTAGGCGGTTCAGTGTGGCCATAACGGATGGCTTTCATGCCGGGACATGGGCGGTCCAGCTTTTATACAGCTGGACTGGTAGCACGCGTTGCCCAGCTCCGCAGAAGAATATAATACACGGAGAAAAATTAGGTGAGACAGATCGACTTAGCTCTCGGGAATGGAACGGCCTTAAACCAACTGCGGATAGGGATCTGGGATTCTGAATAGACGCAAGGAACAAATCTGGTTGAGTCAAGATGGTAAGTAACGACTTCTACTGGACGCCGAGAGCCGAGCGTTAGAAACCGGTGAGATAACAGTCTGGTAATCGATACGTCAGAAAAAGATGCGAATGCTTTGCACTCACTGGCCACATGATTGATTGCTTGTGAGCGAGATTGGCACCCCTGAAAATGAGAGCCAAGAATGACTGCAGAGCATGTTCACGAACGTGGCAAATACATGAAGATGGGCCGCACAATCGCCACTAGATAATGGGCAGCCCAAGTGCTATGCTGAATAATGGGCGTCAGGCTAAAATGTGGTCCGCGATGAGCCAAGTCTTGCATGGTGTTTGTCGTGCGACTGAGCCAGGCTTTGGGATGTGACGCCAAGAGTCGCCGTTAGCAGAAAAAGGACTACTCGCGTTCAATGTAGCTTGCGGCAATGAAATCCGTTCGCGGATTCACAGCCTTCAGGTTCTAGTCGAGTCGAGTATCCATCGGATTCCATCCCCCAGGTTTGAAAGAGGGAACGCCAAGATAAACTGACCTAGGAACACGACAATGATAAGTTGGTCGAGAAAGGCCAAAGACTTGTTAGACTCTGAGGAGAAGGGCTGCCAAGCGATCCGAAGAGCGAGTTCTGTCGCGTCACCGCGCACCGAATCTATGGCCCAGCCGGGATAGCCGATCCGAGGACCAGGCGGTACCAGTCAAACTTGCTCCACTGCACGTACAAGCGTGAGACTTGGCGACGACTTGGCGATCTGGGAAGCCTGCACTGCGCAGGCAGTGCAGCTAGCACACATTGCCGCTGCGGCGCGTGGAATTTTGTTTAATCCAACACTTCGGCGAACTTTAAAAAACGACAATTGTCTTGGCTCATATCATTCGGACTGCATCCAAGACGGCGACGGCGATGTTGAGGTGCAGCTCTACCAGCTTGAAGCTGCTGCCAGTGGCAGCCGAAAATTCGCAATTCTTGCTGTCCGTTTTGCCTCACGGACCACACGTGCACCTGAAAGTCGTGTACTACGATAGGCAGTGATAACACCTGCCCAACACGAGGCCCAATGATAGAAAACCCTTACGCCCAGGCCTCTTGGCCCGGTGACCTTCCCGACTTTCGACGATGACTATCGCTGCGAACGATCCCGCACTTTCGGCACAATCAATCCAAAGCCCCATCTCCGGAAGTCCTCTTCCTCAGTATGGCTTCGGCTCTGAATTCTCGTTCGATTCTCTCATCCAAGACAATCCATTTCTTTTCCGCATCTATACTCCAAAGTCCCATTCTCAGGTTCACGACAGTGCAGACGACCCCTACTTCGTCGGCCAGAAGTTTGACGAGCACTTCACTCGAGCTGCTGAGCAGCTCAGGGATCCCTCCTTTGCCCCTGGCGAGTCAGTCGCCTCCGTATGCACGTACAGGGACGTCGCACAACACATGGACTGGACACAGAGACACATGTCCCCGTTTATCTCGACTACTTTCAGCTTTGTTTGGGCAATCTGGGAGGCTACCCGCCGCTACAGGGTCGGCCTCAAGCACGACGTCGAGATCGCTGTCATAGATGCGAGGATGCTTGCCGGCCGGGCAGCCACAGCATTGGAATTGCTGCGGAAAGGCAACCCCGCAGAGTGAGTTGGATTACTACTCCGAGTTGTCCATTCGAATTTATTCACTCTTTCCCCTAGGAGACACCTTGATTACTGGAAATGGTATAGATACGCATTGGAATCGCAGGACGTTCTTGTGCACGGAGCTATTCCCGCCCCAGCTGTTCTAGCCTCTGTCCCTCTTCTTTCTTTGATCGATAAACTTCCGTCCTATTTCCTACGCCAAGATCGCGACAACAAGTCATTACCGTCATTGGACGTCTTGTCCTGGGACACGATGGATCGGAAACCCAGTTTCCGGCAATTTTGCCAAGATATGTCTGACCAATTTTTGCGACTCTCCCCCGAGCATCGCCTACGCGATGCAACCGGAGGCTCCGTTCGCTTGGCGATGGCCTTCCTCAGACCATGGTTCCACGGCGTTGTTGCCAAGGACTTTGCGGGGGCAACCGACAAGGCTTGCACCCTTGCCTTTATGATCGCACAGTGGCCTGCCCAATGGTGGTCACGAGACCACCTAGAAATGTGGTCCGTTATTAGGTCGCTTGTTCAGGCAGTCGCCGAGGAGGTCCGTGAGAAGCAGAACAGGGAGGTGAACGAGGAGCTTCGCAGGTTACAGGGCGTCGTGACAGATCTCGAACGCGTTGTGGATGACTACGAGGAAGCGGAGGTGATTTCCAACGTTGATCCTGCAAAGGAGACCGATGAACCCAAAGAGGAGGAAGGCTTCGTGCTCCTACCGACCCCACCGCTTTCCCCTCCGCCGTCAACTTCATCCTCCGTCATCGAATGCCTGGTGCCCGATGATTCGACCCCTGCGGCCTCCGATCCAACGCCCGCGACGCAGGACGTCGCTTCGGTTGTTCGACCCGCGGAAGGCTCGGATAATTCCCGTCCAGCAACGGTTGTCCTTGCTCCTACTATTATCATAAATCAACAGCAACAGCAAGAACAGTGCTCCCCAGCGGAGACGCACTCTGATCCACCATCCCCCGAGCAAGGCGCGGCAAAGCCGCGGAAGGTCCGGCCGTATCCATACCTCGAAACGGCCTCGTGTATTATTACGGGCGTCCTTGTCGGGGCCTTCATCACTCTCTGTATCATCAATTCTCAAAGGCGTACCCTCATCTATGTCACCTAGACGGTGGCTTCGACTGCTGGTCAGAAACTTATGACATGGCACGGAAGGACGACCATGACATGCGATGTATGAATACGGCGTGGCGTCGGACATTACTTTCTATTGAGTATTTATTTTCACTACTGGGCTCTGGCACCTTGGGATGTGTATCGTATAGTGTAGGCTAGTTGTTGTATGAGCGGCACCTCAATTGTTACGAATTTCACGCGTTCCTAGAAATGACGTTCGACATTGCATTTTGCCTGTTTGCCACGGGTCAGCCATGAACGCCTTGTCCTCTCAATCTCACCGGACTCAGCTCGTCCTCACTGCGGTGTCCGCCTGCGTAATAACCTCCGTACTATTCGCCGCCTACAATGCGTACGAGCGGAAGGAGCGGCGAAGAGACCTCAACGAAGAAGTACTGCAGTCCATAAGGACTCACGAAAAACGTTCCGCGAACGAACCCCCAACGGCGACCGAAGAGGAAGAAACGTACATAAGGCCTAACCGCATCGGTGGATACGACGAAGACCTCGTCAAAGAACAGCTCGCGCGAAATTACGCATTCTTTGGTGATGAAGGCATGGCCCACGTTCGCGCTGGCTCAGTGGTCATCGTAGGGTGCGGTGGTGTCGGAAGCTGGGCTGCAGTCATGCTGGTCCGGTCGTGCGTGTCTTGCTCCATTCTTGCTCCGGCCCGGATCAGGCCTGAGTTTCGACTGTACAGCGGGGTCTCGAGAATACGGCTCATCGATTTCGACTACGTGACGCTGTCATCACTGAACCGACATGCGACGGCCACGCTCTCCGACGTCGGAACTCCTAAGGTGGGTTGTATCGAACGGACATTAAAGCAAATTTCGCGTTGGGTGCAAGTCGACAGTCGTGTGGAAATTTGGAGAAAGGAAGACGGCGGGAAGCTGTTGGAGGGCGCTGATTGGGTGATAGGTGAGCTGGATTTTCTCGAAATTTAGGCACGCTTTTCACCTCCTGTTTGCCAAAGACGCCATCGATAATATAACGACCAAGGTGGACCTTCTAAAGTATTGTCACGATCATAATATCAAGGTGAGCCTCGGTTCCTACGCGAATAACGGGGATTGGATCCGACTGTTAGCTCTTTAGGTATTCTCATCTATGGGTGCTGGCGCCAAATGTGACCCCACTCGAGTACAAATCAGCGATATATCTTATACTATTTACGATCCGCTCGCACGTTCCGTGAGGCGGAGACTGCGTCTTCAGGGTGTCTCATCAGGTATACCCGTGGTTTATTCTACCGAGGTTCCTGGAGACGTCAAGCTATTACCATTACCCGATGAAGAGTTTCAGAAAGGTGATGTCAAGGAATTGGGTGTATTCGACGATTTCAGAGTTCGGATACTGCCTGTTCTTGGTGCGCGTTTGTCGTAAGCACGTCTCCTGTCCCTCACCACGCTTTCAGGTCCATTGCCATCTCTATTTGGCTTGTATATAGCCACCTATGTGATTTGCGAAATGGCAAAGAAACCTATTTTAAACCCCCTGCCAATTAAAAACCGCAGAAAGCTGTACGAGCGTCTCCTCAGAGACCTGCTTCATCGTGAATCCAAATTGGTCGGCGAGCAGATCAAGTATGTGGATCATGCTCCTATCCCGATTCGTTTGCCTCGTATTCACCACTCTTCTACCATCTAGTAAACTGCCAATTGATGAGGACGATGTTGCGCTCTTATTCGAGGACCTATATCTTGGACGATCTATCGTGCCGCCCCATAACGTCCCTTCTCGGCCACAGTTGCTCCGTTGGGATCCCTCCAGGCCATTGACTCTGGGAAATTGTGTCGTCTTTGAGTTTGCAGAAGCGGAAAAACATGCGAGGGAATGCCTTGGAATCGGTAATCCCGGAGAGTGTCAATCCCCAGCAGAGGTGTGGGGCGATACGGTGCAGTGTATCGTTGACAAGAAGGCAGCCGAGGTTGAGAAGTTTCGTTCGTGGGTAGGGCTTTGAAGTACTTAGGGTACTTACCAAGTTGGCTAGTCCTGTTGGTAATACTTGGTATTGCCATACGTGTCCAAAAAACCTACGCCACTATATCTCGACCCTCGTTCCACGCTAATTGCACAATCGTGAATCCGTGAAACCCTTGCAATGGCATACGTCGCCGTGGATGCAGACGAAGTGAGTACGCTTTGTCTATAGCGTACCGACCAGATACGATGTTGGTGTTCGCAGCGTCTAGAAGAGGGTCCAAATGGCCTTGAGTTCAAATGTGAGTCGCACCACTGGTCTGGGAGATCCTTACCCACCATTCTCTGCTCCAGCATTTCTGGGTACAGACAATGCTCCAACGCAGCCCGCGAACCCTAGCACCGACCGCAGTGCGTTTCGCTTTTCGGTTCCTTGGTTAACATATCATAACTCGTCTGGGCCGAGACAGGCTATCTAAACGACCCGGGGACATCAAAAGGACCTTCTGGATTTTGGACGGTCGAATACTACCAACCGTACTTCGATGTCGACACGACCACCGTCTTGAAGCGCTGTTACACAACCCTGTTCCCGTTCTCCCCTGCCTACCTTGACAATCTCTCCTCCGGCTCCGACTTGTATGGTCCTTTTTGGGTCTCTACGACACTCATTCTTGCGCTCTTCATGTCTTCCTCGCTCGCCGCCAGTATTTCCAAGTATCTCTCTGCACCCGGAACCGAATATGATTACAATTTTGGACTACTCGGTCTCGCCACGACGCTCGTCTATACGTACAATCTCGGTGTACCGCTCGCTCTCTGGTTAGCCCTGCGGTACTTGGGTGTCGGTGAGTGGGGGATCGTGGATGCCCTTGGCGTATGGGGCTATGGACAGTTTGTATGGATTCCCGTCGCGGTGCGTCGTCCTGCATATGCGCGCTGGCGAAAGGTACCAACAGCACATCTCAGGCACTGTGTGTGATACCCGAATCCATCACGCGCTGGGTTCTCGTCGGTGTGGCATTTGGTCTATCCGGTTATTATATCGGAATAAATGTGTATCCCATTCTCTCCGGCGTAAGTCGTTTCTTGACCGTGTGCTCGGGGCGAAGCTGACTCGGTTACGCAGGCGGATGCCAAGGCGACACGACTTTTCATCATCGTGATCGTCGTACTGCATGCCGCGCTCGCGCTCACGTTCAAAGTGCTCTTTTTTAGCTATTATGTTGTTAGGGATCTTAGTGGAGGAAGCGATTCGCTACGGTAGTCGCGATGTTGAAATTGGTTTGTTGCATCGAATAAACGTGAGAGCGTCGTGTTCTCCTTAGCTTGCCAAGTTTCAGGTCGTGGTACGTATCGAAGTGTCCTCGCTGGTAAGCCACGACGAGAATACCTCTGCGATCCGGTACGCCAAGGGCACTTGAATTCCTGCACGAAACATCTCGGAGCTGCTCCCCATGGATCGGGTACAATTCGATGTCATCCTCCACTGCCTACTTCGAACATGCATCGGGCTGACCCAGGTTGACTCAGCCAGACATCGAATTTTGCCAACCGACCTAGGATTGCGCTCTCAGACCTCTTCCACAACTCCAATACTGCGGCATTGCGTGAACTGTAGGCCAATTCGGCTGGTACTGTCCTTGCTACAAAGAGACTCGGTCACAAGACCTGGCGAGGTGGAGTGCTATACTTGGAATATGGGGAAGTGCCGGCGGTGCCGGTGAGCTCCGTTTCTCGTAATCGGATGGCAAGCACAGTAGCTTGTGTGGGTGGGTCAAGGATCGTATCGTGAAGGAGTGCGATGCCATATAGGTTGGCACTTGGGACAGTAACACAGCGAGAGGGCGTAAGCCGTTCATGAGCATTTGGAAGTGGAAGAGCGAATATCCATAAGGCTGTTTTCCAACAATTGCCATTGACGTGTAATGATTTGGCTACAAGGAAGTATGTTGAGGTCGAAATGCTCGTCAGCGCAAAATATCTGGGAAATAAGCTTTCCGAACGCTCAAGCTGTCCGAGCTGTCCGAGTCACGCCCAACAATTCCAGGCGGAGATCTAACCACCCCCGAGGTTGCTGGGCACAGCTCCCGCCCTCGCGCCCTGTCTTACGTTTTCCCTCCCCGGTGCCTGCAAATACATTGATCTAGCAGCGCTTTCTACTGTAATCCAAAGCCAACCTTTTCCGCAGTTGATTTCCTTTGGCTGTCTTCTAGGGAGATAAGGAAAGGCGGCG
>JBBPUI010000523.1:0-19698 GCA_038094615.1 Heimioporus aff. retisporus
GGGCTGGAGGCGAACGCGTTGTAGGATGGGATCTCGTACTCGATCATATTCGTGGGTGCTTTGGTAATTCATATCAGATACAGATGCACGCCAACACGCTCAACCTTGGGCACTTGGCCGTCCATAGTGCCCGTGCGTTGGGGATCTTGGCGAGTAAGAAGCGATGGACGTGTATGTGGAGGGAACATCGTTGTGAGGTGTCAGATTAAATCAAGAGCCGTTTCACCCCGCCCGGTCATTATGTAATAGACTGTTTTTCTACGTCGAGTGTTTTGTGATTTGGGACGTGTAGTCCTCTACCTTCTACCACGACAATGTCGAAAGAACATGCACTGGCGATCCTCGAATGGGAAGGTATGCAGAACTGGTGTGATATCCAAAGCACTCAGCAACCCGGAAAACATGGTGAAAAATTCCACGCCATAGCCCCTAAATTTCTGTACCACCTCATCGAGGAATCACAGACATTGGATGGCGATGTGCTACTGCGGTTCTGGGAGCGATTAGGAGCGTGTCATGAAAAACTCGGCAAGAACGGTCAGTCAATAGCTTAAACTTACCGGATTGCAATGGAAGGACTTACCTTTTCGTGTCATAGTCGAGAGTCTCAGTGAGAAAAAGTTCGTGTTGGCAGAAAAATCTCTCGAGGTGTTGTTTCGGGATCTAGATCCCAAACGCGTTGACTTCGCGCCATTGTTAGACATGGCTGCGGAGTTCTTCACGCATCTCTGTGTTGCCTGTGAGTACAACCCCTGATCACGTTTAGACATTTGACAGGATCGATATGATAGTCATGAATCCCGGAGGTTTAGAATCTGGGTCTGGCACTACACCTTCGGTCGGTGGATCCATCGACAACGAAACAGATACACTCCTTGAGGAACTCGACAAAAAAGGGGATTTTGGAGAACGAGAACCGTTCTTAAAGGAGCTGGTGCGCATATATTCATCTTGAAGCGCTATTTTTCTTTACTTCTGCACTACCGATTAGGCATTCAAGCGTGATGGAACTTCCTGTCTCTTGACAGGCGGTCTATTTTCACCGTTCGATGAATTTGGGGTTTCTCCCGCTCTGGCGTATATCATCCCGAACGCTGTGCGTGGAGAGGTATGCGCCAGTCCATTGCAAACATTGCGTGTCTCCTCATAGTGTTCAAATAGGCAGACGTTCTGAAGTCCATAGCCGTGTTTGCCGGTACCACTGCAAAGGATATGGTTATGGAGCACCTCAGTGACCTGGACAACGTCATGAATCTAGAACTCAATGCTCATAGCTCGTATAATTCTCTGCAATGGGGAATTGAGGCGATAGAAGAAGAGGGTAAAATGGTGCGATTCCACTAATACATCACTATCATCACTAATCTAATCTATTGATCGCCAGGCCAAATATATTTTTCGCGTGGTTTCTACCAATCCTAGTCGTGCACGCTCTCCTGGGTATATTACCCTGAAGGATGGCGACGAGATTCGGTTCGGACAAGGACCTGATGGAGAAAAGCTCGGGAGTGGGCCTAACCCAACCTTGTGTAACCTACGTCTGGCTGTCGCTCGCCTAGTGAGGATGAGTGGTGCCGCCGATATCATAATGAAGTGGAAGGACGAAGCGGATGACAGTGAATGCCATCACCTCTTTCTTGCGTTTCTTGATATGCTGGATGCGAAGCTCCTTCTGTCCGGCAGAGCCATCCTCGCAAATTAGTTCTTAGTCTGTTATTGGAAAGCATTATACCTTTGTTGACACATTCGTACCTCACTGTATCTACAACCTGTAGCAATACCAAGAAACCATCGAGATGGTGTCTCCGAATCGTAGTTATCGTCAACTCGAGTCGTGCTACATGAAGCAACCGTTCGGATGTGCTTATATCTGTACCGGGCTATATCTCTTCGTCCTGTTTGACCCTCACCGGCAGGCCCGCAAACTTCGTCCAAACCGCCTCGTACTTTCGCCTCTGTGCAGCCGACACGCTCAGCCCCACCTTGTCCGCCGCGAACGTTGCCTTGACGCTCGTTTCCGTCATCCACTCCCCACTTTGCCCATCCGTCCCCTCGAAGGTGCCCAACACGCGCATGAGCGCAACCACCCCCGCCAAGTCCGCACCGCTATATCCCTCGCATCCATTCATCAGCCTCTCCATGGATGTCTTCACCTCGCTATCCGATTCGGCACCTTCTTCGTCAACGTCCGCAGGATCTCGACGTGCTCCACGGATGTGGGGAGGTCGACACAGAGAAGCTAGTTGAGACGACCGGGGTGGACCATGGTCGGATTCGATCGCGCCGATCGCGCAGACGGATTCACATCCGTCGGGGTCGTCGGGTACGGTCAGGAGGGTGTTGACGGCGCGGGCGGACGAGTCGGACTGGCGTTGGCGTGGTGGCAGGTAAACGAGAACGAACAAACGAACGAGATCGAGTGTACTTACCAGACTGTCGTCTCGTGTGGGCACCAACGCGTCGAGCTCGTCAAAAAAGCAGAGGATACGCGCGCGCGATCTCGCCGACGTACTATTCAGCGCCACTCAAACGTCAACCGACACCCGACCAGGTCGATCGACATACTCACCTTGTTCGCGTTGGAGGAAGGGAGCCGCATGTCCGTGAGTAGGGGTGCAGGATACGCGTCCGCCTGAATGTTCAATGATGGCCCGGCTTCTGTGGCCAGCTCAGCAAGCGGAACTGATTCGTTAGGTTCGCTTGATAGAGTCGGTTGTGATGAAGATGCCGCTGCTACGCTTAGAATCGTCTGGTGGTCGTGGTACATGGCCCGGGAAAGCGCAGCCGTGGCTGGCCAACGATAGCGACGGCAGCCACGTCATCCACACGGCCCAAACATTCAGGTGGAACGGCCCTCGGGTGAGTCGAATTCAGCATTGTACGACAGTCCAAGGACATCATATAGTCGAGTTTAAGAGTGAATTCATCTAGAGTTAATGATGGTGTCGGTCGAGCGTAAACGTTCGGGCCATGAAAAATAAACATAGCCACAATGACAATTGTTTCTGTCCTTCAACTACCGTGACCCCATGTTCTATGGTCATACTCATCGCCCTTATAAGAGCCGTGGATGCCTTGACTCTCCTCAAAATTTCTGTGTGGGATTCGAAGAATGCTCTCGAACACCAAATACTAGTCTGGTAACCAGCCCGCTATGAGGCTGTCTCTTCACGCGGCAGCCTCATAGCGGGCTGGTTACCAGACTACCATTCACCCGCCCTCTCGGAGCGCGACGTCTCCGCTCAGTTGTCATCACTCACGCGTTGTGGCGTCACAGATTTTCGAAGACACCCAACACACATCGTACAGGATTCCCCCGTTCGTCAAGAAGCACCTCGCGGCCGTCACCGCGCAGGTACACCACAACGCCAGCGATATCGGCAACGCAGACACGCACTCCGGCTACAGCGATGGTCAACCGTTCAAACGTGTCCGCACCTGGGTCGACATGACCGCGTCATTTCGCCGCCACTCCTGGCGACTCAGCATGCGGGCATGCAACTTCGCTTTGTGACAATCACACTGGAGATTCATGGATGACCCGGCATTCCACATCGGTCTAATCCAGCTGCCGAGGCGACTTCCGACTACTTCCTACAAGAAGCATTTGCACATCAGATATAGCCATGGACTGCCACAGGCATCAGACAGGTGGTGTTAGAGAATGACCCACGAATTAGAAATGTAATTAGTCGTATATCGTACACTTTTACCAAGTGAATATTTTCGGAGTCTTGATTTGGGCTCAGTCGCGCCGCTACTTGCACCGACACGACACCGATCACACATACATTCTCTGGATTTTCCCAATTGCTATACTTCCCACCAGACCCCTACAGGAGAACTGTCTACTGAATATTCATATTGACGATCCCGGTACAAGTAAACAGTGGCGGCGACGAGCGATTGATAAAGTGAGTGCATCATCGGGATCTGTCAAAATATAGAATTGTTTTGGGCGAACAATGGAAGATCAGTGGAGATCTCGTGGATCACAAGTCCGCAATTGCTGAAGACGGATTGACACCGGACCCGATATAAGAGCGGTGCGTCAAACGGGCCCAAGAAACTCAGTTCCCAAACATACCCAGGATGCCACTCGAACGTGTCCCGGATCTCTTCAACGATGCTACTCATGAAAAACTTGACGCCGCTGTAAACAAGGACGCAGAGGATCTCCCTCACGATAGCTCACTCACATCGATCGGCGATTATGTCGAGCTTCTCTACTACGTTATTTATAACTCGAATCGTACTCTTAGCCTTCCGAATCAAAATGGACCACTGGTCGAGGCAAGAAAATTAGTAAAGGCGCATGAAGAATTGCGGGATATGCTCTCGTCCGCTTGGGCGCGCAAGTCGTATCGCGAGATTCGAACTCTTGGTTCGTGTCAACGATTTAGTTTCGCTCAGTTTTTGATGAGTACACTGCTAGCTATATTGCAAGATCCATCATGGCGGTTATCAGGGTTGATAAATGCGGAAACCTGGGGTCTGTTTTTTCGCTTCATTCAGATCCAGGCCTCCTGCTCAAAAGCACAACTTAGCATTACACAGTAATTTGTCGGAATCTTTCAAAGCAGAGTACCACGGTGCCGCCACCGAATGTTTCTACGAATACTTGACACGCAACGAGTCTCTATTTCGTTCGCATCAAATGGCATATTATGCAAAATTTTGTTCTGTCGTTCAAAGTTCCGGAACGGGGAAATCAAGGATGCTTATCGAGGCGAGTGACTCGCATGTACCATGGGGTTTAGTGGCTAACCGATGAACAGCTGTGCAAGAAGGACGTCGTAGTCCTTTATATGAACTTGCGTGAAGTGTCCGATGTCTACAGCTTTCCTCTACGGGATCAGATTCCGGCCAATCTTTTGTGCAGATTCCCTGAATCGGAAGTAGTTTACCGAACCAAGTGCTATGCATTCTTTGTTGCTCTTCTTGAGACCCTTGACGAGCAGCTTTCAACACCCACGAATACTACCACCCTCGCTAAGGAGACACTCATGAGCTGGGTTCAGGATATGTGCGACTTAAGCCTCGTCCCCCAGACCACAGCTAGGGTTGACTTCTTTGGCAAACTTCTGAAAAAATGTGACAAGGTACGGATGTATGCTGTGAATCCACCTATTAAATTTACTCACTGCTTTCATTAGTTCTACACTGATTACGTCGACGAAACGTCCGAAGACAAAATGGACAAGTCTTCCTCAAGGAGCGAAAATGTCGACTCCGGGATACAATACGACAATTCCGCATTCGGTATTGAACGAGTAATCGCCAACATGCCAGAGATGTACATTGAAGGTAATGGTTTCGTTTGTAACTAAGTACCTTGAGCTTGACTGAAGGGGCATTACCTTCCTAGAGTATAAGATGTTTGAGCGACTATCGGACGTCTGCCACCGTGTGGACAATAAGCTCTACCGGATTTTCGGGGATAATTCGGAAAGGCCCAAGCTAGTTATTGCCTTCGATGAGGCGCATCCACTCACTCCAATGAAGTCATGGGGCGGGCAACCATATCGCCCAGCGGACGTCATAAGCAGAATAATCAGCAAATACTCGCATGCAAGCCTGAGCAGGTTCAGTCATCCAATCTGGGTCGTGTTTGTTTCGACGACCTCCAAAGTTGCTGATTTCTCCCCTCCCAATTACAATTGTTCGTTCGTCCCGCAAACCCTCATAAGTATCTACTTGAATCGTGCTGAATTATCTCCTCTAGATAATTCTTCTCGCGTTTATAATCCTGGTCAACTACTTTTTCCGCCTTACACTCAATTGGGGTGGGATCAAGTTGCCCTACAACTAGGGCAGGTTGACATCGACGATATTTCCAGTTTCAATCACCTCTCGAGTTTTGGGAGACCACTGTAAGCTTTCTCTTCCATCCGTGGTCTGTACGGATTGGTTGACGATTGACCCCTGACTACTCCTAGATGGCACTCTGTGAGGTTCCAGACTGTTTGGGAAGCACTGAAACTCGCAGAATCGAAACTCTGCGGACAGGAGCCGTTCAATCCAGAAAATGTACGGCAGGTACTCGCGGTACTAGGCCAACGCTTCGGACTCAACATCACAATGGGACACCCCGATTCCATCGAGTACTTGGAGACAGGGGTGGCGAGCGATCTAAGGGTCTGCCTTTCGACGACCTTAGACCGTACCTGGCGGTTCACGAGCTATCCGTCTGAACCGTTTTTATCGCACGCTGCGGCGCGTGCTCTTCACAGAAATCGGCCCGACTTGGTTGTTGCGCTGACCGAACTCTACAGCGTCGTCGACAACGGCATGATCGACGTGGGCCAACGCGGAGAGTTGACCGGCAGACTGTTATGGCTTCTCGTCAAAGACCTTTATGTCCGCTCGATCAAGATCGGGGAAAGCGCGGATGGAATGGGAGGATGGACAGAGCATTCGTTGGACTGCAGAATGATTCGTGTGGTGGATTGGCTCGAATTCGTCTTTGGACCGAAAATATGGCAAGGAAACCAGGGATCGCTTGCATGCGATATGTTCAAGGACGCATATCTGAATTTTTCACACTGGGTTTGCATGGATGCAGACCTTGCTGGATCGATGGATGGTGATGGAATAGAGTGATTCCTCTCTTCTATCGCCGAGCTGGATCACTGATGATTTGCCCCCCAGGATAAACGAATGGACCTTACGCCATTTTGAGAGGACATGTGCAGTGCAGTGCTGCCGCCAACAAGAGTTGATCGACAAAGTGATCCCCATCTACTTCAAGGGTGGTGACCCCGACAGCTCCCGCATTTCGCACATCTTTATTTCTGACAAGGCTCGCAACTCGAACAGTCCAAAAGACACTCTGAACTATATCACTCGCCAAAACTTATTCCTTCCCGGTGGCGACACCGACAGCTGGCCTTACATCGCCATCTTGGCGGACCTATCTCAACCCGCATCGTTTTCGGTCGCGTTCCCGGAGCAAGAGACCAGCGACCGGTGCTTGCAGATTTATGCGGGGGGCATCAACGAGGAAACGTATCCGTTCTTGGCGGCGGATCCCAAGCTGATGAGCGTACTTCAAGATTTTGTACGCTTACAACAGAGCCTAGAATCCCAACGACTATATAGGCGATACCTGGATGCTCAGGTCATGTATGGGTATACGGCGAGGTCCGCACACATGCATTGGGAACATGGGAAGACGTGCCCGGATGTTCGGGGCCCTACGGTGTGATGGGGATGGGCTCGGGATGATCGGGACGTGATTAGGGTCTGTTAAAATCTTTCGTAGATCGATACGAATATCATGTATAAAATGTCTGGGGATCTGTATTCTGACCGTCTCTGCCCCGACTGACTGTATGATACGGTCGATCGCGATGTCAAAATTTGCGGCGACATGTGCTTGTCAAGTGGCGAGTTCTGACTAAGCGAGGCATGAGTCTGGTCACAACGCAAGATAACCTCAGAGTCATAGCGGGCTGGTCGCCAGACTAGCGACTAGCTAACAAGTCACGAGGTCGGTCGCGTTTTTGGTACGATCCACGACGTCGCTCAGTGTTTTTTGCCACAGGTGCCCGATGTCAAACTTCAACCTGCACGGCCCTCGGCCCGTCGTGTGCAAAACCATGGCCTAGACGCGTCGTACGAGCGGAGCTCCGACTCTCAACTACCTCCGAACTCGAGCATTGTGGACCTGTGTCCGAGGCTGTTCGAGGGTTTCACCATTTGTGCTACAGGGACGATGGACTAGGTGCGTCTTTGCGAACACGCTCGCCTGCTCCAAGTCTGATGTGATGCCGGCCTACGTTGTTCAAGGTGGCATTCGAACTCAGTGCCATCTCTGCGAGTGACTTGACCGACCACGTTACTCATCTCATAGCCAGCGCGCATGGCAGAGCCACGTACATAGTAGCGTCGTCGACCATCGCCCGTGCGTGTTGCCCAGGTGCCATGCAATGTGCACTCGAGCGCAAAATACCCATCATGACGCAAGAACGGATCGCAGAATCGCATGCTCTATGGTTGCGCGGGGCGGCGTCGATGTGGAGCAGGTACATTGTCTCGACGCTCTGGGATCAACACTTACTGTCGGCCCGTTCTAGGGCGCATCCAAACACCGACTGCCCGTGTTCTCGGGAGTCGTACTATCCCTCTCTGAAATCGAGGACCATTGCGTATTCCACGAACGAATATGTGAACCGGACGAAAATGTGTCTTTCGTGCTGCTCACGATTGCCACTCCCGTACCTAGCACGTTCATCTCAATTTCGATCTCAAATCACTCGCTGGTGCTGCACACGAGCAAAGATCAATTTGAGTCTTTCTGGCCTAGATCAATCTAGGCTCTGTTGGATCCGGCGTCTTGTAAGAGTGGTTGGTTTGTTTACTCTTTTTTTCTTCTCCAAAGGCGTGTTCCTTATTAGTGCTCATATGCAGGAGTAGCTCTCGGGTCGACTTTCTCTCGGCGATCAACGTACCTCCTCTGTCCCAGCAAAACAGGGGCAAAGTTTGACAAGGCGTTGGAATGCCGAATACTGGATGTTTCTCTGGTATTGGAAGACATCGCGCGGGCGGGCGCTATCCCCCATATGTGCGATTATCTCGTTGGCAGGTCTTAAGGCGGGGTATCCCGCGATGATGAAGATGGGTGTATTGGCCAACTTCCGGTTCCCGTGCGGGAGATAGACAAGGGGAAGGGTGAAGTGGACTACGAAATGGCAGACATCACGCACGGTGGGCTTTGTCTTTACCCCTTTCTGAAGCGCGCCTAATCCCCATCGTCAGGGATCCGGCCCTGCTCCAAGATCTTTCTCAGCACCGGTAGCGACCCACGCAACTTCGCCACGGAGTGACCTCGAAAGCGAAGTCTCCTATGCGTAGTGGGCTGTTTGGAAAAGCTAGACTCCTAACCCACGACTTGGATCCACCAAAAGACGCTGAACTCACGAAAACCCACCTACTTCATCTCCCGCTGTACCACCTCCAAGTGGCTCACCTCCCTTGGCTGAGGTTGAATTACCACTGCCGGGACCGACCTCTCCTCTGCAATCGTCTCGAGTGCCTGTGAAGGTCACACCTACACGCCAAATTCGCTACCTCTAGCCCTAACTCAGGCCCAAATTCCATCCTCGTCATCACCCTCACCGATGAAACTCCTCCCTTCCAGTTCGATTCCCAACGCATTCGCCTCGTCCTCACCTGCGCACCTTCCAGATACGAATGTTATCACGATGGCGCTTCACGAGAGTCTGACGTCGCTCCTCGGGAAGCGACCAATGGATGAGGACGACGAAGCGAGAGATGCGCAGGGGGCAAGGAAAGGGAAGCGGGTGCGGCCTGGTGGACCGTCCAACGTACGTCTCTCCTCGGTCGCTTTTCTTCGCCAGAGCGCTCACGACGTGTTTTGTTTGGAACTAGATGGTCTCTCGAGATGTGTCCCGAGAACAAACCGTCTCGCCCACGCGACCTGCTGCTATGCGTCCTCGCCGCCTGGGGAATCGGATGCGAGCCTGCTGGACGGGCCGGGTGGCCAGCGCTCGACGGAGAGCTTGAGCGTGATATACGTGGATCCAGGGCAGGTGGAGGAGCAGCAGCGGTTGTTGCGGATGTTGGGTGGGGGGACGTCATCCGCTCCCCACCCTGCCTCTGTCTCTTTCAGCGTTACCCAACACGCGCCTGAGCGCAGCCACTCCTGCAAGGTCTGCACCGCCATACCCCTCGCATGCGTCCACCAGCGTCTCCGCGGACGTCTTCACCTCGCCGTCTAATACTGGGACCTTCTTCGTCAGCGCCCGTAGGATCTCGACGTGCCCCGCGGGCATGGGGAAGTCGACGCAGAGGAGTTTGTCGAGACGACCGGGCGGACTACGGCGGGATTTGGTCGTGCTGATCATATAAACGAATTTGCATTCACCAGGATCGTCGAGTTCGGTCAGGTGGGTGTTGACGACGTGCGCGGACAGGTCGGACTGGCGTCAGCGTAGTGGCGGGTAAACGAGAACGAACGATCGACACCGAATGTACTTACTAGACTGTCATCTCGTCAGGGCACCAACGCGTCGAGCTCGTCGAAAGGCACCACACACGGAGAGGATACGCGCGCTCGCTCTTGCAGACGTACCAACCAGCGCCACACAAGCATCAGCCGACGCCCGACCGGGTCGATTGACATACCCACCTTGTTTGCGCTGGAGGAAGGAGGCCGCATGTCCGTGAGCAGGTGCAGGATGGGCGTCCGTCCGAATGCTCGATGATGGCCTGGAATCTGTGACCAGCTCGACAAGCGGGACTACTCCGGCAGGTTCACTTGATGGGGGCGTTTGTGATAATGATGCCTCTGTTACGCATAGCATCGTCTGGTGGCCGGTTGCAGCGGTACATGGCCTAGGAAAACGCACCCTCGACTCAGGGCATTGCGTGAATTGCAACTGGCCAGAGGGAACGGTCCTCTCTCTAACCTAAGTGACGCTATTGCTTGGGAACGCTGATACGCTCGGTTCGATCATGGCGTGTTGCTATTTATGTTATCAGTGGACGGACCTGCGATCGATGGTGCAGTATCATGGATAATAAAATACGACTTCGCGTGCGTGACTGTGCCCACTCTTGCCTCGGCAACCTAGTTTCACTGTAGGATGGTACTTGTCGATGAATGCACTATGATTAGATGAGCTGTATGACTTGCAGATGCCAATAAGTTTACTTCACCCCAATGTGACCATCTAAAACTGAGGAAGATGTTACTTACTCATTTGTCGGATGCGATTCGTAACGTACGGTCACACACCTGGTTCCTCACCGATATTTTGAACGCCGAATGTTGTTCAATACGTTGTCTACGCCCGGGTTAACAAAGAAATCACGAAGAGCATGAGCATGTGCGAAGACCGACATTTCTTGCGCATAACATTGAACGGCCAATAATATTGATATTGCCGCTCCAAAGGGGCGACTATCTGGGAAATGAACGAGTATGGGAGTGGGTAGGGACGCACAGCCGTGGTCGGCAACGACGGCGACTACAGCCATGTCCAAACTATTCGGGCGTGTCGGGTTCCGTATTGTACGGAAACGTAGTATACGGAGTGAATCCGTCTGGTCGACGTTGTTGATTGTCGCATGCAGTCGAGGTCCGTGTTTGCTTGTGTATATGTATTACTATTAGATGCTGCCCAACTCGCCTAACTCAGTCACCCGATGAACTACACCTCATTGTTCACCGCAGACGATCCCGCACTCCGTTATGTTGTTACCCATGTGTTTTTTCCACCCGTGGTCCCCCACATAAGTGACTATACCGTCAAGAATGGTCATTCGCTGGCTCGTGCAGTCTGTACTGCCGCCCGTGCTTATCGCGCCCATATCAGCAAGTCCGACAGCGACGCCCTCTTGGTTCAGTGGGATCCCATCATCAAGATGTTGGACAAGCTACAAGATTCAGTCCAGTCTGGACTTCTATGTAAAGACCTGATCGTTTCCCAGCTGGGCGGCTTGCAGCCGGGAGGTATGCTGTCAGCTTCACGATGTGCGCCATTCTGATGTCTGAGTTGTAGACATTCTTACATACCTCATTCGAAGCCAAGAAGCTGGGATTATATTCAGGAAGCAGGAAAATTGCACTCTGTTCCAGTCGTTTCAGTCGTCCCCCTGTCGCGATGCTGTGGACAAGACACGGGGAAAGGTCAGATGCTCCTACGGGAAAAGCACCATTGAAATACCAAACAAAGTCCTCTATGATGTTTATTTTCGAATCGAGCTCGCAAGCTTTCTTTCCCTCTCAGACAACGTTGACGCAAATCCAAACTTTCCGATTGCTCACCCAGAGTGTATCACGGCGCTTCTCTCCGGAATCTTACGTTGTGTTGGCGGCATAGTGGATGTACCGCATATTGTAAAAAATGTCCGCGATGAAGCTCCCGTTCGGAGGAGGGAAATTGGATGGCGTCGTTCATCTCTTTGGCTCTTGATCAGGGTCGCAATCCAAACATCCCTTGGCCACTCTTCTCTTGGACGGGTGTCTTACAAAGAATTCATCCTGTTTTTCATTTGTAACCTCGCAAAAGATGCACACGCTGCCGGACTTTCTAGTCAGCTTCTTCATTTGATGTCGGCGAAGGTCCTCCGGCGCTTGAGCAAACTCGGCTCATCTACCCCTAGATGGCTGTCTGACATAGCACTCGAGACCTCCGGTTGTCTTCATGATACCCTCGAAGCGAGGGCAGTACAATTACGGTCCAAACCACCGCCACCACATTGGGCCCCCTCTGAACTCGACCTCGATCGTGATACCCAACTCTCATTTTCGCACAGTCACGGATACATTAGTGCTCTTGCACAACGTGAACACAGATCCCCTGTAACTGGTTTCGCCCCCAAGGCATTTTGTCGGGGTACCCTCGAGGATTTCTTGTCTTCCGATACAACCTTTTTTTTCGAGGCGTTCAAGGCATATCCTTTTACCACACTATATGATGTAGAGCGATCAGTGGAGCAAGGAATTGACCATTGGGTTGCCCACGTCACGGATTTCGACGAAGCATGCGTTCGACTCAGGATCTTACTGGATATGTACCTGTCCAGTGCATCGGTCTTGTACCGGGGCAGTCCAGAACTCGAATCCATCATGATCCTGACGACAGTTGAGTTGTGGGTTGCACTGGACAAGCTAGCGGTGGAGAAGATACCAATGCTTGCTGAATACTCCCCAGAAGTTCCGATCGGCTTACTGGAGCCACTGGTATTTCTGGAGACGACAGCATTTCGGCGGCTTTCCTACACATATCAGTACCTTTCCACTCGCCACACGGGTTCGCGCGCAGGGCTCTCGGTGCTATCCGGTTCCTTTACGGAAGATAGCTTCCCCGTTCGTTACTGCAACAATTCCCCTGATTTGCAGAGCCTCAAAACTCGGATTGAAATGGCAGCCATGTGGAGGCTCCCTGCCCGCGGCGAGGATGCGCGTATCACGCTTGCACTCAGACCCCCTCACAACAACCAATTCCATCCAGTTCCACAAGAAGATGAAGGTCTGCTGGTACCCATTCTGCCATTGCATTCTAGGCTCATTGCATTCGAATTGCAATGCCCAATCCCATTTCAAACCTGGCGTTGTGCGATTGCGCACCTCATATATTACTTTGATTACGACAGAGTGGACAAATTTGTGAAAAATGCAAACGGAGAGTCATACGATCTGTTCTCTGATATTCCCGAATTGCAATCATTCCACCTCAAGGACCGACATCAAGAGTCATTCCCTTACAGCCATATTGATCTTGCCTTTTCAGCCGTGCCTGAACATGAACGTCCTAAGTGTCCAAAAATTGGCTATATGTTCGATCGGCTTCTGGATTGCTGCGGACCTTCATCTTGGGCTAAAAATGGAATGGGAATGATGTCTTCATAGTCTGTTGTTTCTCTCCCATTCATCTCCTTGTTACTTATGGCTTTGTAGTGAAGAGAGTGTTTGCGAGGGCCTCCGGTTTGCATCAGTCCAAGACAAACAGGTTACAAGGATCGATCACACTTCCAATGGTGTCTTGGCAGCTCAAGCACATTGTCCCAGTAATTTCACCACAGAAGAATTTTTGTCTCTGGAGCACTTGCGTGGTAGTGGATTACTCCTATGGATAAACATTCTACGGGAGCTGCGAAACAGAACTCTGAACTGGCATCTTGCGAGTATTTGTTCTTTCCTGGCACGAGTGTCTTCTGTGGCCGGTCCACTTGATTTGGACACAGGGGAGTGGATGTGGCATCAGGAACTTCAAGACTCATCTTTCTGTAATGCTCTACTTGATGAGCTGGAAAGTATTTTCTTGGATGCTAGTGCTGGTTCATTAGATGCAAACACAATGCTTATCATTTCTAGACTACTTTGTCGCGTACTTGCATCAAACCCTTGTGGTCTTGTTTCTGACAGAGTGCACCGGTTGCTTCGGGAGGCACGCAGGAAAGCATTTACATGGGCTCGAGAGCTCACATACGAGCTGATTCAGGCGCCCACAAATAGGGAGCGACGCCAGCGACTTTACGACATGGCTGCTGCCTGTTGGAGTACATTCGATATTAGTCCTGGCTCGCTCACCCAAGCCCTCTGCTCTGCAGAAGATGTAGAAGCACTCATGGCTTGTGCTTTCTTCATACAAAGCACAGCTACTTTCCACCATCCTGATGATTTCCACTTGGATCACGACCCAGCCCACTGCCCCCACTGTCCCTTGGCGAAGTTGGCTCATTCTAGCCCCTCTAACATGGAAACTTTGCAGAGTGGTTTTGGAAGGGAAGGAAGCCGGCTCTTTGGCACAGTTGAAGAGTTATTGAAGGATATCATCTGGGCTGATGTCACGAATCAAGGCATTGATCTCGCTATATGTGATATTTGGCCTGGGTATCAACCAGGACCCCAAAGATGGGAGCTAGCCGGGTGCCCGAGATATCATTGGCTCACATGTATGACGGCCAAAGCCGGCAGTGGACACAAGTCGCAAAGAGTGCACATCAACTTGCTAGACTGCTCACTCCTGGTTGATGGAAGGCCGTTAGCAAGGTTACCACATGAAATTCTACTGCATCCGTTATATAAGCTTTTGTTTCGTGGTGTATGTATCCACATAAACTCAACAGGCACTCAGCTGCAGCTAACCTTTTCACTACTCACTATAGGAAACCTTTCTCGTTATACCATCCAATCTCCCAGGAATGGACTTTACGTCCGTGTCAGCAATCTCAGAGCATTTTGTAAGGGCTCTTGACCTACATACCTTGGATATGAATAATCACTGGTGAACTATGCAGGTTTACTTTTCACTCCGAGATGAAGACCTGATAATCCGAGCACAGCACAGAGATACAAATGAAGTCTTTGAGGTCATACCTCCTGCAAAACTGAAAGGAGACCTTCCAATATCCATTGTTGAGAACCATGTCCACTGGCTGAACCTTTCAGCGTCTGACATTGAGATACGTCCTCTTACGAACCTCTGGGAGCAGTCTTTCAGGAATTGGAGGATTACAATGGCAAGCGGAAAATACCACATGTATAGAGAGTGCAAATCCCTTGTGGACATGCAGAGTCGGACATGTACAATGGTTTCCGGTCTCTTGGAGGGCTTAGATGACCCTAAAAATCTTGTAATCACGGTATCGCCCACTGACTCCTCTACGACACTTCGATTGTCTGTCACTTTGCCTCGTTATGGATTGTCCTTCTTTGTCAACAGTGCTGGACAACTCGAGTCGGATGACTTCAAGGAGATGGTCTATGATGAAAGTCAAGATATCGGCACACTACTTGGATTGAGGGACAAACTTGTTCTACGGAGAAAAGACCAGTTTAAAAGTTCTCTCCCCAGATGCATCATCATACCAACCCATCCTTTCAATAATTACAAGGACGGAGTGAGCTTGACCTTACGCCCTACGGTCGCATATCATGTCTACAAGGTGGATACCGAGCTGGGCTGCTTGACTGGACCATGCACCTTGGAGAGCAAGCAATTTCTGATTCTTCTTCATACCGAGACCAGCATTGACTGTCTACCTGACCCATTGACAGGAAGAACGGGTGCTCAAGAAGCGTTATCTATCTCAAGATCTGCTGGATACCAATCGCTGAGGGAATTTCACGAATCATATTTCTATGAATATTCAAATAGTATCTCGTCATGGTACCCTCAGGTTACAATCACATTGGCCGGGTTTACCCAATTTTCCATGCCAGAAAATCTATCTGCAAAAATAAAGCAGGTAATTCAACTGGAAGATATATGCAGTGCGAGACGTGCCACATACCTATTCCCTCCAATCGATAAAATACACTCTTCCCCCAGCGATCCACGCGACCTCTACCATTTATCATCACTCGAAGAAGCTGCTTATGCCGCAGCATGCATAGCTTACCATCGCCCGTTTGATCAGAAGAAGTCTACTGTCAACATCTTGAATTGGACGGAGGTGTGGAGCAGTACCATGCGTGGGATTAAAACAAATGATATACCGTCGCCATATGAGGGGGCGCACCATTACTGGGATCCAGACTTTCCACTAGGGAAGGTACAGGATATCCTTCGAGAGCCAAACAGCGCTTGCCAGCAAATTCAGATGCTCTTTCTACTTCCAACCTTGGCATACTGCTCATCGCACCCTCAGGCTGCATTTCTTTCAATGTTTCTTGCATTTGCAAAGAAAGGACAGGGGTGTTTGGTGAACCACACTGAATACCAACTGTCGGATGGATACTACCCCACTGAGAGGGTGTTGCGCCATCATATCCGGGCCATGAGTAACTTGGACCAAATCTACTCTGATGATATTGAGGATGCTGCAGTGGATCACCTGCTCAGAGCTTGGCCAACCAACACCATACCAATACTGTCGCTGAACGGAGAAACCTGGGACATGGCAGCTTTGCTTCCCAATCTGCGAAAACTATTTTCAAGTTGTTACCACAACCTAAAACTCAAAGAGGATGTTATCTGCACTTTCCCTGGGCTGGCTTCGACTTGTGCGCACACTGTGACACATGTACGATACGCATTGGGCCAGTCTTCTTCCCAACCTCTTCAAGTTTTGCAGACCACCAACACC
Organism: Heimioporus aff. retisporus; assembly: GCA_038094615.1. NCBI lineage: Eukaryota > Fungi > Basidiomycota > Agaricomycetes > Boletales > Boletaceae > Heimioporus > Heimioporus aff. retisporus. The sequence goes on from JBBPUI010000523.1 coordinate 16,564, forward strand.
CAAATGCCCCGTGCAAACCATCAACACATATCCCAGCCACCGTCAGCTTCCCTACCCACGGTTTCACCTGTGCAGACCTCTGGATGGCAGATTACCCTAGACCAACTGTTCTCCACACGACAACCACCATCGCTAACTTATTCCTATTTGACTGCATTGCCGCCCTACCAACCTGACAGTGACAGCATAGCGTCACCTCCTTATTCTCCTGTGGTTAATCAGTTATTATCTACCCTTCACTTGAACCAGAGCGATCCTCCGTTTCAAAAACAATATATTGCTGACCTCCATGCAAGTGCACAGTATATTCGCAAGGAATATGAGACGACGACCATGGCAGCAGGTGGCAAGGACCACATTGAGGAACTGAGGGGGTGTTTTCTACGGTGCAAATGCCAATTCACAAATTTCTCATGTGCTCTCAAGAAAACTTTAGGTCCAACTGCTAGCCCGCTTGACCAGGCACTCACTTGGTGTGTTCAATGGCCTCAGATTATGACACACACCCTTTTACAATGTCTTGCGTCCACCTCACGGATCAAACTGTCAGATGGCTGGAAGCGCTGCCTGGTGTCATTTGCTCTATGTTTATTAGAACTCCAGCGATCTCGGAGATTGCTCCAATTTGCATCAGACGGTCTCGAAGAGGAATTTGCGAAAGAGACAGAAAACACAGGGTGCAAGGGATGGGATGCTGAGCAATACCCAGATTGGTTGTTAGCTCAGGTATGTTTCCATATCCACCTACTTAATTTTTGATCTGTCCCCCACTCACCAACATAGATCCAAGGAAACTTTCTCATCCGTCGAAAACAGGCCAATATTGTAGTGGAAATGATGTCTCCTCGATCTGGCGAGAACACAGTAATGCAAGTCAACATGGGCGAAGGGAAATCTTCTGTGATGATCCCCATCATAGCTATTGCCCTTGCAGATGGCTATCAAATTGTTCGCGTCATTGTCCCGAAAGCATTGATGCATCAAATGTTCTGCATTCTGGTTAGTCATCTCGGAGGACTTACCGATAGGAAAATCCATATCCTTCATTTTACACGTTCAGATGGTTCAGCCCAGCAAAATTTAAAGTTGGGATTGCTATACCAGAAGATGTCGCAGTGTATGGAAGAGCACGGCATCATCCTTACTTCGCCTGAGAGTGTCTTGTCATTGAAGCTGACGAGCATAGAAAAGCGACTGCCCGCATGCAAACTTGTACCTCGGCCAAAATCAATGCTTCAAAAACATATATACGAATCTAACATGGCATCCTTCTCGCTTAGATTTGTGGGCATAACAATGATCATATGGCCATTGTGTTATTTAGCTGATCAATGGATTCTACAGTTCAAAGATAGTCATCTCGTTAACGTATTGCGGGGACTTTCCAATTCACTTAGCTACACGACCCCTGAAGAACACACCAATGCGTCGACTCGGCGCAATGCGCCAAACTTGCTGGAACTTCAAAAACTATTTCATTTTCGTGCCCGAGACATCCTGGATGAAAGCGACAAAATTCTTGATCCCTGCCGCCAATTGATTTACACCATTGGCCACCCCCAGCATATGGAAGGCTACCCTGACCGATGGACTGTTGTTCAAGGGATCCTATGACTCGTAAAGCATCATGCGTATCCCCTCTCACAGGACCTCCCAGAGTCTGTGGAGTACAGAAACCATCAACCTGGATCGTTTCCACACTTTCGTATTCTGCGGACCTCTGACGCTGGCCAGCGATTGGTGTTATTACTTGCTGGGGATGTAATGGCTGGGCGTCTTCCCCTTTTTGATTTCCAGTGGATCAAGCAAACACAACGGGATGTAATCTACGTCTTCATATCTTCTGAGAATGTCCCACTCAATATAGCGGAAGAGGTGGAAAGGTATGCCAAGCACTCGCAGCAGAACAACCTCTGGGGTAGGCTACTCCTTCTTCGAGGACTTCTCGCATCCAACATTCTCTATTTGCGCTTACAGAGCGGAGGTGGCGCATCGATTACGGCCTTGACCTACATTCAGAATCCACCATGCTGGCGGTTCCATATCGAGCTAAAGATGTTCCAGCCCCTAATACCCAGTTCGGTCATCCAGATATGACCATCCTTCTCACATGCCTCTCTTACTACTACACTTGTTTAAGCGAGAAACAGCTCAGGCTTGCCTTTCAAACGCTTTTAAATCATGACGATCCGGCTGCAGAATATGCGCTCTGGGTGCAAGATTATGGTTCTGCTTCGCTTCCACACCACCTAAGGAATCTCGGGGAGCTCAACCTCTGGTCATCAGAGAAATGGGATGATTATCTATTCCCAAGTTTTGCTTACAATCAATCAACCATTGATTTCTACCTGTCTCAAATTGTATTTCCAAAGAAAGCGAATGAATATCCCTGGAAGCTTGGTGCCTCCAGTTGGGACTTGGCCGAGGAACAGAATTGTCCAATAACTGGTAAGTGAGACAGGTCTTTATTTTATGTACTTACTTAGCAGTAACAGGATTTTCGGGGACCAATGATAATCGATATCTGCTGCCGACATCTATTTCTCAACAGGACCTTGGTCATCAGCAGGGAGCGAATGCAAGAGCACTCGCATACCTCCTCCAGCGCGAAAACGATTCATATATGCTTACCGTTCACAATAATGGCCAACCAGCAAATACGCTCACACTGCTTAGGCTGGTTGTTGATCAAAAGCCCGAGATTCATGTCCTCCTGGATGTTGGGGCACAGACCCTGGATGTATCCAACTTCGATTTGGCACAGGAATGGCTGAAACTTACTGGCACAGCTGGTGCCATCTATTTCGATGAGAATGACAGGTTAATGGTCCTCACCAGAAATGGCGCCAGCCTACTATTGATAGGATCGCCGTTAGCACAGCGGCTCGATCGATGTGTTATTTACCTCGATGATGCCCATACGAGGGGTACAGACCTGAACTTACCTAGAGGATTTCGGGCTGCTGTCACATTAGGCCCCAAAATCACGAAAGATCGATTAGTGCAAGGTGTGTTTGGCAGCAGGATCCGACAGACGTACCTGACCCCGTTTGAGTCAGGTTGCATGCGAATGCGGAAGTTGGATCACGGTCACTCTGTCATGTTCCTTGCGCCCCTCGAAGTGGACCAGAGTAT
>JBBPUI010000524.1:0-19697 GCA_038094615.1 Heimioporus aff. retisporus
AGATGGGTTACCTGGCAGTCTAATGAATATCAACCCCAAGTTTCCACCGTTGCATGTATTACCGTGTGCCAACGTCCATGTTGAGAGTTATTCCGTTTGTGAAAAGCCGGGAAAGCTGGCTTGTAGCTCCTGCAAGCTTGTATCTTACTGCTCCAAGGTATATTGTTTTGTTTATGTGATGCTGGATGCCGACTCACGGACCTCTCAGGAATGTCAAAAGGCTCATTGGGCAGCTCATAAATCAGGTCAGCAGTAATTTGCAGGTGAGCCGTGTGGTGCTGATCTTGAAGCAGATTGCAAGGATCCAATCAGATCAAGTAATTGGAAGCCTGGTTGGCTTATCGAAGGCCGTGAACCTCGTTTCATCAATAAAACGCATCCATCGCCATCTGAGGAATTCGCAAGGAAATATCAAGAGAGGTTGTCACTTGGCGCATCACTGTTCGCATTGGTTTATTCCCATTTAAATCACAGAATACTGATGTTTCCTGACAGATGGGGCAATGTTCCGGCCATGGACATCGTCAACTTGCCGAATAACGAGAAGGACCCCAAAACAGACTTGTCACTTGCGTTCGCGGGTGGGTAGGTTGTGAAAGAATGTACTCTTCGCTTAATTTGCTTCAGCATCTGGCGATATTCGAAATGTCGTTACAACGATCAATGCCCTTGGATCAGACTACTCTGGGAAACTCGACATCGTTCTCAATGACCTCAATCCCAGTATCGTATCGCGCAACATCATACTTCTTCTGATCTTGGGGACCATACCGGACGAAGTTATCGCTGCTGATATTGCTCTTCACTTCTGGTACTCTGTCTTCTTACCCATGGAATACCGTCTTCGTATTCAGTCCATGGTGTCAAAACTTTTGAGGAAAGGCATTTCCACCGGTACGATTGTAGCGCCTTTAGGTACTCATTCGACATTGGCTTGTCTGGTCACCTCTGAGGTTCGAAGGCTCATGATGGAGAATGTCGGGCCTGCAATGACTCAAGATCAAGCCCAAAACGAGTACAGGCGTGTGAGGAAGGCACCCACCCGTGTGGATTATCAAGATCGAATGTACATGGGGTTGAAACCCTCACATCGCCTTGCATTTCTGGAGTATCGTCGATTTGGAATGGTACTCCCTTTTGGGGCCCTTAATGCCCATTGCAATGTGCCCAACCCCTCACTTTTCTTGGAAGGCATGTGGTTGCTGACTGATTACGCGGATCCCCTTGAATCTTGGGAGTGAGTGACTGTTACATTAGAAATCAGAAGTTAATTATGACCATCCACCCTTAGTTTGGGCGAGGTATTTGCTGCTGGAAAAGCACATGGCGCTCAACCTGAAGATGTATATGGATGCCTCTACTTTTTTTTGTCAGACCAACTAAGAGCGTTCTCCCGACTCATACGCCAACACCGCATCTCGTTCCGTGTACTATCCTCTGAAGCATGTGCCCTAGCACGGGACATTGAACAGGGAAAGCTCGCTCGAATTGGCATTCCGTCGACGACCCGTTTTAATCGCATCGACGTGTCGAACATCATGGACCCAAATTACGTTGGCATACGAAAAGTAACGGACACCTGGGGACTTCTACTTGCGAAAACCGACCATGCTGCCGTCACCGGGTATTTCATGAATTGGGCAGCATTTACTGCGAATGCCTCTGCTGTAGATTCTGATTCGGCTACTCGTGGAAATATAGTGAGAAGGATGGTAGAGAGCAAACGGGTACGTGATTTTTTTCTCATGTTCATTTTCTACCACCTTCACTGAACCTGCCGCAGGTTCAGATGGATGTGGACCCAAGACTACTCAACTATCTTATCCTAGGTGGCATCAACACTTTTTTTGACACGTCTGGCGCATTTTCTAGGTTTTGGAAGGATCATGGGGGAGATGAAATCAAGCTCCAGTTAAGATCGTCCCACAAGATCATTCCACATGTACGTGGTGTGGATCTTCTAAAGACGTGAATTCTGAGCATTGAATGTCGCATTCTGATAGCGCTTGAAAGCTGCTATCAATGCTCCATCAGATGCCCTTCCGGAATTCGCTGATAACGAAGCATGGTATCGCTACGTGCGTTGGATGGATCCCTTCGTTCGGCGAATAAACTCAGCTTGACTTGCAGGCTCGGCTGACCAGTTGGACGTGGACGGAACGCTTCGTTGAGCTTGGTCATAAAAAGGCATAGGGGGAAACGCCTGACATTGGTTCAGAAGTCCCTACTACACAACAAGATAGACAGTGCCTGACGACCATTACATAAATGAGTGGACCGGAAACAACGTTTTATTCCTCATGAGGGGGTCGAGGATCGTCGTGTGACCCTGACTCATGCTCGACTGAGAGTTGCCGTGATGACCCAAAGGTTGTTAACAATTTCTCTCCCACAATATCCTAGCATGACCGCCAACGCTGCTGGCGAACCCTGCTCATCTCCGGAGCGTGAGTTCACCTCCGCCATCAAATCAAACGATCCGCTTCGCATATTCGCAATGTCTGACTGCCATGCACTCGGAACTGCAATCGAGGACACACCCATGACGCTTGCGCATCCTCCTCTGGAGTCGCTCCCTTGCTCAAACCACTGTCCGAACCCTGGAAAAATGCCGTGTGACAAGTGTAAGCTAGTGTCATACTGCTCACAGGTAAGCCTCAGGTGGAGCGCCTATCATTGGTAGCATCTCAATGGATACGATAAAAAGAAATGCGAAAGAGGACACAAGGCCGTTCATAAACGATGTGTGTTTGCGCTCTTCGACGGCGATTCAAGTATAACTTCTGACCACGAGTTACAGCCTGTGGTATACCCCTTCACTTGGCTAGTAGCACTCAGGACGACGTCCAACTTTCCCCAAGTTCGCCTTCCCTGTCGCAGGGAGAAGACGGCCAGATTGCATCAGTGTTTGTTTTGGTCTTTGAAGACCGTTTTCAGGCTGACTACTTGGATGTAGAACCACGCCTGCACAAGATATCATCAACCTCAAAAATAATGAAATGGATAAGACGAGAGATCTTTCCCTAGCTTTTGTCGGTGGGTTGTTCTCCTGCCCTCTCCTCTCGTTCTCAGGTCGCGTTGCCATAGCATCTGCGGATCTGAGGAATACCATACGCACAGTCAATGCGTTAGGATCTGATTATACGGGACGTCTTCACATTTTGCTCAACAACACCTCAAAGACCAGTGTGTCACGCACCATCGTTCTGCTGCTCATTCTTGGAGCCATGCCTAATGAAGCGGTTGCTGCGGACATGGCACTTCACTTCTGGTACTCTGTCTTCCTACCAGAAGAATACCGTCTTCGCATTCTCGCCTCACTGCTGTTGATATTACAACGACAAAGTGATGAAGAAGAGCCTCTTTCTGTCAGTCTCGGTCGACGCGCGAAATTGACTTGCCTGGTGCCTCGGGAAATAACAGATCACCTGTTATATACCGTTGGCCCCACATTGTCAACATCGCAGGCGCGGGATGAATATAAGCGCATGTATGTAATGCCAGCTCGACTAGACGCCAGAAATGGAGCGCTTGCGGGAGTGAAACCTTGCCATAGCCTTGCATTTATGACGTTTTGGCGATCTGGGGTCGTCCTTCCTTTCAGCGTCAACAACGGCGACCACCACACTGTACCCAATGCCTCCTTTTTCACCCCTTTCGGTGCTTGGCTATCAGATAACGACAGAAACCCACTCGCATCCTGGGAGTATGTCCTATTTTTTAATGTCCATTTGGATCGACTGACTCTACCCTATCTTACCCATTGCAGCCCAAACGAGATCATCAGGACTGGACAAGCACACGGGGCGCAAATCGAAGACATCTTCGGTTGCGTGTACTTTTTCCTCTCCGACCAATTGCGAAACTTTGCGAAACGTATCAGAGAATTGGATGTCACATTTTATGTTTTCAATACAGCTACGCATACACTCGGTCAAGACATTTATGAAGGCCAGTATTCCAGATACGGCCTTACGCGGAGCGTTCGGTTCAACCGTATAGATCTCGGCCACGCCCTTGCGGATCCCGAGCATATGCGGGACGTGTTGGTTACATGGACGCCATTGCTGGCAGAAGGCGACACCGCCGCGATCATTGGTGTCTTTTCCGACTGGACGCGCACCCAAAAAGATGGCAGTGTCGCCGAAGCAGATGGAGCTACCGTTGCTCGAATCGTCGAAAGGTTGATCAGGTTGGGCAGGGTGACCACTTTCATCGCTCTTTTCAAGCATGACATGGCTCACGGAATGTATGCATACATGACAGTTGCCACCACTTGGAACGACGCTGGAGAACGCGATCACCACGGAAACGGCGGCGCTGGACGCGGCGTATGACAATTCGAAGGCCTTCTCCAAATTTCTGAAAGCGATCGGGCTCAGTACTGTGCTTCGGGAGTTGATGCTCAAGCGTCGACTGAGGCACTCCATTCTCCCTCAGGTATATCGTGTACGCTGAAATCATACCTGGCACCCATGCTGAGCACTGGCGAAAAAAAAAAAAACAGAGAATCAGGATGCCGATTGATGCAAAATCTTCGGACTTGCCTCACATGCCCGACGACGAGACATGGTACCGATATGTGTGTTCACTCTGCGTTCTAATGATTTTCGCTAAGCATATCCCCTTACAACGCTCACAGGTGAGGTTGGCCAAGATCTCGTTCACGACACGTTATGTAGAGATTGTGCGTACGCGCATGTAGTGGCTTACGGCCCGGGGTCGCATGATCTGGTACCGGCCCACCAAAAGTTTGTTCATTTGTTGTGTGTGCGATCGCACCAGTGGTTCAAGTTGTTGGTGAAATGATCGTTGTCATGTTAGATCCATAGATCTTTATTCATGTTCAAGTTGTACTCGGAACAAGAGCAAAACAGTTTCCTTGAACCGCTGCCAGCGCAACTCACGCTTGTTGTATTATCAACTTTGAAGCGCCTCACCCCCGTCCAGATAGATCCGTCGTTGGCAACGGCAACTAGCAGGCCCAGGCCATATGCAGGGAATCGAAACTGGATCTTATCTTTATGCTGCAACTGCCTCGAGAGCAAATGGGATTAAGGCGACACCGCTGCAGACGAGAATGGGACTCATCAACCCGGCCGCCGACTTCACGAACTCAAACTTTTTGGACAGCAGCTGTAAAGCTTTTCCGACACGTTCCCGGTGCGTTTCCGGGCAAGTGCCTCGATTTCTGACAAACCTCTGATTTGAACTGAACGGCGGCCGGTCCGCGGTCGACCCTGGCCAGGCTGGCCTAGTGTTCACATTTCCAGCGCTGCAAAGGTTCTATGCCGTCATTCCCAGAGAGGTTCTTGATGAGTTTCTTGTCGTTTGTGGGCATAAATAAATCTGGCTGGCCATTTCCCCGATCCTTGGTCCGTCCGCACCGCATTGAATTCAATAGGTCCTTTATTCCTTCCGGGCCTCGCTGTACCCACTCTGAACTCTGACGCGTAAGCTATTTTTGTTCACCGGTTTCGGAGTGTAACCGCATTGAATCGATGTCATCAACCTTCGATTAGTAAATGATGTGAAATGCGAGAGCATTACGCCTGGAACACCGCCTGAAACGTGGGTACAATGTGTTGGTGCCCGCTCTCTCCATTTTCTGGACGCGGTCGAGATCTGCCGAAAATATGTTGTACGTACGTCCATCCTCGCCCCCTGCGTTCTGGGGGACCGTTCCCTTGTTACGTGCAACATCACACCGCCTCAGGGGGTCTTGTGCTCCCCAGATAGCGTCCGAGATCCGTGCTCCGTTTGATCACAGATGCCGGTGGACCACGCGCGAGCTTCTTCCCTGATGCACTCGACAGAAAATAGAAATCACGATGCGCCCCGAATGCATGAGCATGTGATAACCTTTCGACGCGCTCGGTCTCAAGCTTGTCTTACACCCCCCCTCCACAGACAAGCCTCCTCGCACAGAACCTTTCGAGAAGGCTCCTCGCCCCTGTCGGGCAGACCCCCGCAAATCGAAAAAGCCCGTTTCTCCAGAAGCATTTCTCGTGGATGTTGCATACGCCGGAGACGGACCCAAGGCTCGATGCCACATCGATCAAATCAAGCCCGCTATAAAAAAGGGTGAACTTGGGATAGACAGATAGGTACATCGAGGGATGGTTTTTTTTTTCTTGACATACAGTGTACAACGAAACACCTGATGCGATAACTAGCTCATCGCTTACTTCACGACCATGATACGTTCCGCCTTGACATGAGCATACACCACGAGCAGGATTAGATCCATATGTAAACAAAACTATACAGTACTAGTAAAAGTTCAACTCCGTCTGCCGAGCGTACACCTCATGGGACGACGTCCTTCAACCGTCTCGACTCCCTGTTGTAAAACGCCATCGCACGCTCACACTCCTCTTCAAAGTCCACACGGAAATTCGAGTGTGAGATGACCGTCCCGTAATCCTCTTCATCTTCGTCGTCGTCGTCGTCCGCCTCTCTAGCGATAGCATGTAAGAGAGATGCAGGCGACGGTGGTGATGGGGTTGCCTTGCATTCAGAAGGTGGTTTAATGAGATTCTCTAGGACTTCGCACTTGGGGTGGTCTCGCTGGAAGAGGCCAATCAACAACTCCCATCTCGCGTACCACGAGAGTCCCCAATGACCAAGGCGGCTCCACGAGGGTGTCGTAGGTCTGGAGACGGGCGACGCGCACTTTGAAGACGTTGCACGGGGATGCGCTTTACAAACCGGGCTATTGTCTGTGACCAGGGTTGAGTCTGATTCCTCGTCGACATCTTCCGACGTCGAATAAGAGCTCAATGTCGACGAGGACACAGATTCTTGGAGCTGCGCCATATTGTGCATGGCTGCTGGTCGTACGACGGGAGAAGAGCCTTGTTGCATGTCGAACACGTACAGCATCTTGTGCAGCGTCCAGAGAGGGTATCTAAAGAAACATCGATCGATGTTGACAGCATAGGGGTCCCTCAACGCCGAGATATCTCCCACACGGGGATAGATAGGCGATTGGATATCTTGTTCGTATCCCTTGGGCGGGATATCTACGAGGTCGCGTTCGAGACCGGAAGGAGGAGGACGCATATACGGGCTCTCTACGATGCGCGTGGTAGCGAGACCCGTATATGCGTCGTTTCTCATCGATTCCTGTTCTATGCGCGACTGCCATTCAACCCATTCTTCATGCCGTGAATTCCAAAAGATCTTTTGTTGGAGAAGGGCGCTGCGAGAGAGACCGTGGTGAGGGTAATTGAGCCTCTGCATTGTGTTGTGGGGAGGTGGTGTGGGTTCCTGTGCATCGACTTGGAGTTGCACCGATGGCGGGCGGACGGGTATTGGTGCCTGGGGCTGGACGACGACCTGGCTGGTCGGGGAGTCTGATGGCGTATGTGGCATGTGCGATACGTTTTCGTGGAGGTCTACGGCGTGTGGCGGATTCATAGCTGGATGAGTGAGATCTAGAGGCGCGATGTCGACTGCAAAGGCGTCTTCGTTGATGAATACATGTGAGGTCGACGCCCAATCCATCCCAGAGTCGCCTTCTTCCACGCAAAAGTCGAGGCGGCTCGGAGAACGATCTGAAGTGCGTGGTTCATCTGGGTCGTCGAGCAAGGGGTCCATGAAGAATACTTCGGGTCGAGACAAAGGCGCGTCGAGGTCAAAGCAGGAGGAGAGCGTAAACATCCACAAAGCGACGCGACACGCCTATTCGGTCACGTGCATTGACTTCCCTCAATAACATTACAAGAAAACACAACACACCAAAAGATTGGTCCCCTTTATTTTCTATCAAACCTGAGGGTCGTCTTGCGCATCTTTTCAGAGTGCTCGGAGAACGGCACTATGTACCCGCCCAACGATGCTACTAGCCCTATCCTCTGATCCGCAACCGTGTCGCCCTCCGCTGGCGGGGAAATGACCTGTATGATTGCTTGGGTCTCAACGTTGTGGATCTCGATGGTGCCGTTGGCAAGCAATGTCGTAATGTTCGGGTAGTCCAGAGCTGTAAAGGTTTTCGATCTATCCGCATACGGAGACAAGCCGGATCAGGACCCACAGACGGAGAGTGGATGACTCGGCCATTCGACCGTTCCTCTCACTGGATCACCTTCCCCGGAGATGAAGACGCCGATGGTGCTTGCACCCGTCCACGAGAGCAAGAGAAACTCGTTCCCGGTCACAAAGACGATAAACGGCTTGATGGATGGGTCTCCATCCGGTGCTTGATTGATGGGAAGGATAGGAAACATTTGGGCGGACTGCAGATCGACGATACTGTAATTCTCTCCGTCAGCGATGCAGAGGCATTGCCCCGCGCGTCGTGCTAGCCGGGCGCCGGGCTGGAATGGGATTTCCTATGCAACAGGTTTCGTTACTTGAACGAGAGCAAGCAAACCCGGACAGACCCTGGAGTAGACCAGACGTTCCTCATACAAGCTGTGGAGCGCGATGGCGCTCCGCTTGATGACACAAAAGTCGAGCGGTGGGAGCTTACTCGGGGCGTCGTGCGCGGTGGGAGGGGTCCGCAAAAGATGGTGTTGGTCGACCGCAAATGTCTCCACGTGACGAATTGGCTTGGTATTAGGTACTGGGTCGAGGGAAGGCAAGGTGTAAAAGTGGATTTGACGGTCTTTGAGCGTATCTTGAGCGGAGTCAAGTGAGACATCAGCGTGCGCTTACCGGTTAGAATGAGCACGCGAGACATATAGGGGACGAGGACGAGTTCGTCGATGGGCTTTCCATGGGGGAGGCTCTGACGCGAGATGAGGGTGTAGGACTCTTGCTGCGAGAGGGAGCAGTGCAATTGCGCGCAGGGTCAGGCTCGACAGACTGACCTTGGTGGGATCTGGGTCGGCCTGGAGTGCATACCGTAGCAGCTCGCCGTTGGTGCACCCCACGTAGACCTCCGAGCCTGGATCGATCGCGTGGGTGAGGTGAACGACACGCGTCGCGTCGTGCTGCACATACCGAGCGCCTGGGCACACGAGACGTCGCCGACGGCTACTGCGGGCACGATGGGCTGGGTGAAGTAGGGGGGGACGTCGTCGCGAACGTTGGCGGTCATAGGTGAGGTCGTGTGTTAGTTCAGTACGTAAAAGTTGACGCTTGCGATCGCACTGACGGTCATGCGCACAGACTTGTTCTCCTGCCCGCTCTACACGCTACCGTCCCTCTCACTCTGACCGCCATCATGCAGCCCGCCGCGATCACACCGTTCAGAAGGGCGTCTCTCCCCACCACACCGTCTGGCCGCGAGTCTCCGTCAGGCTCGGCGATATCTCTATCAGCGTCTGCAAGCCCAGACGCCGAGAGATGGGTCGAATCTTGGGCCCAAGTCCCCGCCAGAGGTGCAGCGTTCTCAATCTCGATCCAACAACCGCTCACTTTCGCCCAGATCTTATCGACACTCGCATCGTGGCTGTGGACGCGGACTGCACCGTCGAAGACGCATGCGATGCACGTTTGACAGGCTCGCTCGCCGTCGTCCCTGCTCACCCTTCCTTGTAGTTGCTTCTCAAAGAGGGCATTTCGTGTCTGGCCGTCAAGGCTCTGCCCGACGCGCAGTCGACGGTCCCGTTTCTAGGCCTCTTTGACGTGCGCCTCCATGACATTCCGATGACACCCCTTCTTGACCCGTGCTACAGTTCTCGGATGTAAACGCATTCTTGACGTTGGCTGCCACGCGACACACGATTCCGCCCCACGAACTCAAAGCCAACTCCCGGGCGGACCAGATCATGTCTGCGGCGCGCTCTGGCGGAGTTCCCGTCCACCTCGTTAGCAGTACGTATCCTAGCACCGCCGTCCTTTCTCGATCTGATCCACGTCAGACCTGTCGGAGAAGAATTTCCTCGAAGTTCTGCCCTACGACGCGACTATAGTATCACTGTTGGCCGTTTTTGCCCGTGGGACGCACAGGGGTAGGGTCATTCCTCCATTTGGCGATATCCTTCGATGCTGAAACGTACATGCAGTGCTTGTGGGCGCGTCTTCGCCGTCCGACACGTATCTGGGCATGGTATCCGACATGGGCCTTCTATCGTGGTTCTCTGCCTACGCGGAGCGAACGCCCGCATTCCAAGCTTACCTCACAAACTCGCTCTATTCGCTGACCCTTCCTTCCCTTGACATGTACACCTCGGTTGTCGCCACCACGAGCACAGCACCGGTCCTCCATGTGATGCGACTCATGAGTGAGCAGGGCGTGAGCAGTGTCGCCGTGGTCGACGAAGACCTGGGGACATTGCTCAGCGCCGTCAGCGTCACCGATATTGGCAAGGTGTGATGGCCCTCGTTCCCATCCTTTACTCCGTTGATTTCTTGGGACCTAGATCGTCGTCCCGTCCCAGAGCAACCAGATACTTTCCATGCCTGTATACCAATTCATTGCGCAAATCAAGGTGCGCGCACGCTTGGATCATTGCGTGCGATGCTGACGCCAACGCAGGAGCGCGATGGGCTAACGGACGGTGTCGACAAATATCCAGGCGCGTAGCGATGCATGTTTGCGAGACAAACGCACCGATACCACCGATCGCACAGTTTACGTCGTATTCCCCACCAGCACGCTCTCATACACGATCCAGAAGCTCCTAGCCAGTCTGTTTCCCCCATCCCCCTTGTACACACACACACGCTGACCCGCAGCACAGCCAACTCGCACCGGCTCTTTGTCACCGACAACGACTTTTCGGGCTCCTCGTCCCCGTCGCTCTCCAGCACGGGGAGCGGCAACCTCTGCGGGATCGTGTCGATCGTCGACAGTGAGTGTTGCCTCCTCTGTTTGACCCTCGCCCCCTACGCACACCGCATCGGGCAGTTCTCTCCCTGTTTGCTCGCATCGCGAACATCCCCGACGTCGACCCGACGCAGCGCATGCGGCACAGACGCGCCTTGTCGTCGTCCTCGCAGTCCTCGCGCGATTTTGCTGCGAGGTCCCGCTCGGGCAGCCGGACGAGCATGCGTTTGAGCGCCAGTCCGCGCATCGTTGCGACCACGGCGGACAAGCGCAACTCGCTCACCAGCTTGGATGCGTTTCAGTGGTCGGAGTTGGTCTCGCCTCGAAAGGACGAACACAGGTAAGCGTATACATGCAATGCGCGGGCGGGGACGATGTCGTTTTCCCCCTCGAATTGTTCGACCATTCTTAGCCATGGCCCATGATGGGCGTCGTAGCCCCTCCGTTTCGTTACTGGGCCATTCCATGAAGTTGGCCAGTTGTAGGACCATTTCGGACAGTACAGCCAACTCGTCGTTTTTTCCCGAGACAACGTAGTGCATACATGCAGAAACTGAATGACAAACGTGAATCAAAATGCATACAAAGTGCATACTTCTCGTTACCGAGGCCCGAAGTAAAAAGCGAGAATCTAAAAGTCTGAATCTAGGACATACGATTACCAACGAAAAGAGTAAAATAGACCAAGCCGATGCAATCACTGTGCGGCGTCTCCGTTGTCTGGATCATTCTGACCTCTTACCTCTTCCTTCCTGGCGCCAATGGTTTTGGCGAGGTCGCCGATTCGTTGTGCGATCTTCTCAAGCATCGGCTTGACCCCATCTCTAACCTCTTCAGCGACGCGGTGGACCTTGACCCCGACCGTCATGTCGGGAGTCGTGATAATGTTGTGCAGATCTGTAATGGCCTTGGAGATGTCGGGGTAGTTGGCTTGAAGAGTGTGCGGTAGGCCAGCGGTAGATTGTTGAAGCTTCTGCAGCTCGAGAAGCATGCTGTCCGAGAGCGCATGGATGCGTGTTTGGGCGCCCGAGATCGACGCGGAAGCGAGCCCCTGAATAGAATTAGCCGTATCGATAGCCTTTTGACTGGGTGCGAATGAGGGACATATTTATGGATGACGGCATGATGACGCACACGATGACGCTCTGTTGCTGAAGCTGCTTGAGGTGTTCCGACGAGTAGACGTAGACATTGTCTCGGAGGTGTTTCGAGATGAGGTAGACGCGCTGGTACTGGTACTGACATTCCGAGGTCGGCGAGCTGGTGCCGGACTCGCTGCCAACCTTGTTCACGGCGTTCTCAAAATAGTCGACGATGGGGGTGAATTTCTGTGCGCGCTTCGTTAGAGGCAGGTGCCCGAGATCGCGTGCGGCCAACCTTATCAATGCCCTCTGCAACGCCGACCGCGGGCGTCTTGACGGTCTTGTCAAAGTGTTGGTTTGCAGACGACACGACGCTGTCGCGCCGTTCGCGTACGTAGGAAGCGACTTCCTCTGGTCTTACTTTAAAGGGGTAGGGATACTTTTGCTCGATGGCATCCAGACCCTTGTTGGCGATACCGTCCGCAGAGAGGATGAGGGGGGCGAGACGGATCTGCAAGGGCTGCGAAAAGCTGTATGCGGTCTGGGAGAGGACCTGGGCGGCGTGGTAGGGGGAGCGGGTGAGGACGTTGGAGGAGAGGGTGGAGTGCAGCTGGTCCAGCGAGGAGGCGATGATGGGGATGGAGGCGACGCGGGACAGGACGGTGATCTCTGGCGCTTGCGGCTGGGGCTGGGCCTCGGGCGGGGACTGCGTGGCGGCGGCCATGAGAGAGGGGGAGGAGACGAAGGGGATGTGACGCGACGCCGATATCAAGACAGGGTTCATATACTCTTTGGGGAGATGCCATGTGATTTTCGCGCAGCGCGCCTGTCACGCTCGATGTCACATCACGTCTCGCGACTCGCAGCGGGCTTCCTTTCGCTTTTCACGAGGACGGACGTGTCCCCGATTCCGTGTTGCTGCACGCCGGGAGGTCCGAATGATTGCAGTAGCCATCCTTTAAGCTCTGTGGTGATGTGATATGTCGTGATCCGACAGATCGTCCCGGGGCTCGGCGATGGAAATAACACTTTTAGGGACTCCTCGTCGCGCGCTCGAATCACATGAAACCCGGCTCGAGCGATAAAAAGAAACGAGCGACGAGTGTGATAAAGTTGCAATAACCTCATATGAGGCTGACGTCATTATCAATGCCCGTTGCTGCACACAGAGTTCAGACGTATATTACCTTTTGGAGTAACGATGCCCTACCCCCACATTCCGCAAGATCTGCAGCATGGAGTTTCCGTCACAGTCCAGACGAGACACGGGCCATTGAGAGGCGGTCGAACTACGAACGGCGCCGCCGTCTTTCTGGGTGATCTGTGGATGTTTCGCCTATGTACCAGATCCGACTGATCGTCCTCCAGAGGTTCCGTATGCCCTGCCTCCCGTGCGATTCCAGGACCCCCAGCCGCTTCCAGAGGATTATCGTTACGAAGACAAGGACTACGTATTCGAAACCAAGCGTGAGCGTGTCATTCTTTTGCTTCCACTTGTGCTGAGGGCTTCAGATTGCTATCAACCCGGCAACGACGGGCAAGCGCAAGGTATGTCTGCATCGAGCTACCGTGTCTCCGCATCTCACGCTCTATCGAGGTGTTCCTCCCGTGGATGTAAAGGGGCTGGGGGATCCGTCCGAGGACTGGTGGGTGTCATCGCCCCTGTGGATCGGATCTCTTCGATAAGCCTATCGCAGTCTCTTTGTAAACATCGCGACACCTTCGTCGCTCACCAGCACTCGCAAGTTTCCCGTCAAGGTGTATCTTCACGGGGGGTCAGTGATTTTCTTTTTCGTGCTAAACGGTTGATCGTCATGTTTCTTTTTCCAGCTTTTTGCAATTTGGATCACCTCACGGGTTGAAATGCCAAGCACAATACGTAGCCCAGGGGCGTTCAGAGGTTTGGGTCAACATCGGATATCGTCTCTCGGTACTGGGATTCCTGGCATGCGATGAACCCAGGGTGGATGGAAACTTTGGATTCAAGGATCAATGGCTTGCATTGCTTTGGGTTCGAGACAATATCGCAGCATTTGGCGGTAAGAAGCAACTCGATCGTACGTCGGGAACCATTTACTACATCGGACTAGGTGACCCGGAGAACATTCAACTCGTGGGACTATCAGCGGGTGCGCACGCTGTTCACCAGATCTTGCATCACATATCGCGACTCGCGGAAGGACAGAGATCGCCGATTAGATCGGCAAGGTTGGAATCCAACGCGATGATGTGAGTATGGCATATATATCTATATGCCAACCAACCCGAGCGTAATTAAAAACGAACAAGGGTCACTCCCAAGACGGCAGGAGAGCTTCGACCGCAATTTGAGGCGCTGTGTCGCCCATTGGGACTTGACCCGAAACAACCCGACGTCCTGGACATACTGCGGGACCCGAAGCGAGTTCCTGCGGAGAAGCTGATAAACGTCATCGAGACAAACGCGGTCGGTACTGTCAACGGGACGTTCCGCGGCTGTCTGGATGGATCATGGATGGCGACCGATCCAGACCCAATGACGTGGCAAAGGAGTGGTGAGTTCGGCAGGAAACTGGGCGAAAAGGGGGTGAAGAGCGTCGTGATCGGACACGTTTCGGAAGAATGGTACCTGTATTCGATCGCGCATCCCATCGATAGCGCTGCGGATATCGTCCCAAACCTGCTGCGGTACTATCCGGAGGAATATGTGGCGGGGTTGATGAAGATGTATTCCACGCTGCCGGACACCACGACGGCAGAGGGATGGAAAAGGCAGTTTGGAGAGATTTTGTCGGACGGGCAAGTGCACATTGCGACGCGAATGCTGGCGAGGGATCTACGACTGGGTGGCGTTCCGGTACTTCGGTATGAGATACGATGGACGCCAGAGGCGGCCCGGCGCAACGGTAAGATGGCGGGGATGGTTTGGGTGAATGTGTACTGAACGGTTAACGCCAGGGTACGTGACACATGGGACGGATCGTTTGCTGTGGGCGTTGCGAACGCCGAGCGAGGACATGCCAAAGGCTGTAGAGTGGCTTGATGCGGTGGACAGGGAGGTTGCCGGTCTGGAGCGGGAGGGTGGTTCGGGTGGGTCGATCGAGTCGGTGCTGATGCTCAAGGAGGACCAGAGTATCGGATGGGTGGAAGACGTGCACTGGGATCGACTGCTTACGATCGCGAGCGCGTTGCCTGCCATTTAATGGCGAAGCCAATATTTGTCGAGGATTCATTGCAATGTGACGAGTGCTACTAGTAATAACAATATTACACGTTCAGAGGGTGACGGATCTGGACAAGACCAGCTTGCGGTCCTCTGTCTCCAGAGGGGCGCGGAGGTCGATCAAGTACCACAGCTTGACCCAGATGATCAAACCTCGTGCGTACATGGTGCGCATTTTTTCGTAGGTGCCCAGATGGGCGGTGTCGGATGCGTGCATGGTGATGATGTTGTGAAAGAACCATTCTTCGAGGACGACGATGCCGAGGCAGAAGATGGTGGCGAGATAGGTGGCGAGGGTGTAGGTCGTGACTAGATCCTAGGGGTGAGAGCGCGTCGATGAGGGAGAGAGGGGGAACGCTTACTGAAGACGGCGTGGTAGAGGACGACGACGGAGTGAAAGACCCAGACGGCGCAGTGCGCGAGGCAGCCGAGGGGGTGGTAGAGGGTGGAGGACCGTTCCGCGAGGCGAATGTACGCCCGGGCGGCGAGGTAGGCCCACCAGAACGGGACGAGGGCAAGCAGAAAGCGGAGGGATGGGCGTGCTGCAAAGAGATCTGGATAGAAGAGAAGGACGGAGAGAAAGACGGGCACGTAGACGGACGAGACCAGCACGGCGTGTGATGCGAGTGTACTCATCGTTAGTTGTGGATAGGGGCTAGTTAATCATCGTCATCATATGTGCACCGCCACATTGGTGGTACAACACAGCACAGCCACTTTTTCTTACTGTCATGCTTCGTCGAGCTCGACTTGGACGGCCGCGATGTTACACCACACCCTCGCCCTCGCCGTCCTCCATCGAGGTCGCGTCCATGCCATACCCAACGTCCTTGCCAGACCCGTCCGTGTTCGAGCAACCCTCGGAAGAGTACACAGACCCGTCCAGCAGCAGCACCTCCAACTTTACCCCGCGCACCCCTTCCGACACCCTCCTCAGCCTCATCTCCCGGAACAGATTCGTCGCCGCCGAGTCCCTCCGCAAGGAAATGGTCGCACACGACATGCACGTCCCCCACCACCCCCTCTACTTTCGTGCCGCCCACCACGCCATCTCTGCCCGCACAAGAGACCGCCGCATCCAGTCTGCCGACGTGTTTGCTGCCTGGCTCGCCCTCTCTCCCGATCGCAGCTTGACCGAATCACGTCTGTACGCCATCCGCCGCCGCCTTTTCCGTGCCATGGACTTTCTTAATCTCTCCTACATTTACCGCTTTGGTGTCGCCATCGCCTCCAAGGGCTACGGCTCTCACGACGCTGCCATCCAGACCCTCTCCACCCTCGCTCGCCATGCCCCTCTCTCTGTCGTGCAGAGCTATCTCCGCGAGATCGAGGACGCTACCCGCGTCTATCACTCGAGACTCGGGACTGCACCCCCCTCGCACTTTCTTTCCACCGCGTACAGTATCGCCGTCCGCACCCTTGCTCTCGCAGGCAAGCCACACGCCGCACTCGCCCTCTTGCACGTCGCGCACGCACGTGACCTTTCCCCATCCCACTCTACCCTCTCCGTGCTCGCCAAACGCGCTCCGGACTCGGTGAACCAAATTCGAGTCCTCTTTCCCCGCTGGTCCACGCCGCCCGCCAGACGCCATACCTTCAGACCGACCCCGATCCCCTCACAACACACACACCCCACTCCGACCCTCCCTGCACGTCTCCGCGCCCTCCGTACCGCATTCCGCTCCCCACATCCTCCCTCCGCCGACGCCCTCTATAGCTTCATCTCCTCTTACCACGCCCTCGGGCGCACCCGCGCCCTTGTCCTCCTTCGCACTCTCGCCTTCCACCACCCCAAACACGCCTCCGTCTGGGGTCTCACCGAGATGCTCCACTTTCGCGCCAAACGTCAGCCCCTCCACGTCCTCTTTGTCTTTCAGCACTACTTTTACCTCGTCGGCGTGCCCCATGTGGTCCGCTCCCTCCTCCGGCCCATTCGGGATCCCACCTTCACCTTGCCCCACATACCGACCTGGAGTGCCTTGCATCACTGGCCATGGCAGCACGCCAGATTGTCCCCGTCCCGCCATCACACCGCCCTCGTCTGGGAAGCCGTGATCGCCCTCAGCCCCAGATCCGCATATGCACGCCTGTACCAATCCCTCCTCGACCTCGTCCGCCAAAGCCGGGAGCCCAGCGATGCGTCCCCGATCCCGGGGTCTGGCAAGATCCGCCTCGAGATCTCGCCCGACGCCTTCGACGCCGCCCACTTTTCGCCCTTTATCGCCGCGTGGGCGAGGGGCCTCCCGGTCCAGGCCGCGCGCGTCATGAGCGACATGGTCGGCCTCGGCGTCCAGCCGTCCCTCTTGCAGTGGAGCATGGTCGCCCGCGGGTACGCCCAGCACGGGGACCCGGCCGTCGCGCTCGGCGTGCTGGATCGGTTCGTCGACGCCGAGGGCGGTCCGACGTCTGCCGACCTGGATCTCGTGCTGGGCTTGCACACCAACGTGCTGCGCGGCTTCGTCCTCGCCGGCGACGTCCAGCACGCGCAAGAGGTCGAGAGACGGCTCGTCGACAGGCTGGGCTACCGCGCGGCAGACCGGCCTGCGACCGACGCGAACATCCAGTTGTTGAGGGCGCTCGAGGCCACGTCTGGGTGGTGCGTTGATTTCGGGCTCGCACGCACGTTGCTCACTTGGGATGCTTCTGTTCTAGATTGAACCTCGGTGTCTATCGTTGGTGCGCGCCACCTGATATACGTTTACGCCCTATTGGCAGTTTATCCGCAGCGCTCGGTTGTCACGTACACGGTCATTGTATATCGTACTATGGGTGCGAAACAATCGGATCAAACAAACTAGGTTCATGAATGCCATCTGTAACCATTTGGGACGAAAAAGAAAATAAATAAAGAAAAGGTAGGGCCTGTGGTACTTGTCACTATCAAACGTCCGTTTCCGTTAGTGTCCGCGATAAGAGTGCAGTACGTAGAAAACAAGAACTGAAGCGTCAATCACGGTTGGGATCACGGATCCTGTATACACCGAGGTCACGAAAGCGGAGAAACTGCGGCGGAAAAACAAGGATCGATGGCTGGGATATAATTGGCGTAACGCCGGTCGAAGTCCGCAGGAGGATAATGAATGAAGACAAGAAGGAAATGAAAAAAAAGTCGCAAAAATTTTTTTCGTAGGGAACAAACAAGATCCTTCAAGAGTCTTTTCGGAGATGGGTGTATGCTGGAGGGAGCTCGATCGTCTCTGGCGATGGTTCCGAGTTATTGCTTGGTCCGGCATCTTCGTGCTGGATGATATTGACTGCTCTGAGCTGCCGCGAGATGCCCGACTTGCGCGAGTTCGACAATCCTGCCGTGGACGGCGGTTGCGGTAAAATGCCCGATTCGAGCTCGGGCGTGGCGGAGCGTGGATCTGAGAAAGACGTCACGCCGGATAACCGCTGCCGTGAGCTGGTGAGCGAGTCAGATAGCAGGGCAGAGCCCACGATAGAATGACGTTGGCCGTCGTCTGGCGTCGAAAGGGAAGTGGACAGTGTGGGTGTGGTAACGAGATAAGGGTCGGGTTGCAGATAGGGTGGGGGCTGGTAGTTGGAGGGCTCGTTGTCGTCAGGATCGCCGTTGAGGAGATTGACGGGACGCTCCTTTGGCGCCTTTGGTGCGGTCCTGCGCCGAATCACGTAAAAGGCGGTCAATCCGAGTATGACGATCGCCGCAACACCCCCGATGACACCACCTGAAACGGGAGATGAATGTGTGGGATCCGGAGAGAAGCAGATTGTACTTGCCAACTATGGCGTCCGTGTTGGAACTGCTAGCGATCGCGATAAGCGTGTGCCAAAGGGGCGAGGTTGCTTGGATACGTACCTGCCGCTGCCCCCACCCGATCCACCGCTCGTGCTGGTGGGGTAAGATCCACCAGCGGGCGGACCGGCGGTAGACGATGGGGACGCGTTTGAGATACATGAGCTATTTGGGTAGAGACCGGCAGAGACGGTGTAAAGTGCACTGCCTCCCGAGCCTAGACCACGTCCGTCGCCAGCGACGACGATCAGCGTTGTGCCGGCGCGGACGGAGGGGGTCCACTCGAAGCCGGTGCCCTCATCGGTGACGTTGGAGAGGGTGCCGACGGGTATCGAGAAGGACTCGCCCCCTGGAATGACGCCCTCGAATCGGGTGTTGCTGCGGCTAGGGGTGAGCGGGCGCTGATACGAAAGGGGAAGGCATACCCTTGCACCTGGGACGCTTCCCACCAGAGCCTGCTTGCATTGCATTGCACGACCTGATTGGGCGGGTTGATGTTGAAGGGAAAGTCGGGCGAGACGGACTGCGTTGCGTTGAAGCAGGAAGTATCGGTGCTGTTGAGCACGCTGGCGGCTACGCTGGTGCCACCGGAGCCAAAGCCAGACTGATCGCTGACCTGCGCGAGACGGGTCACGAGAGCGGGTGATACGAGGGGAGGGGGAACTCACGACGGTGACGAACTGCGAGTTGGCGGGGTAGTTGAGCCGGAAGCTGAGCTGGGCGTCGTTGCCGGAGAACTGCTGGGACACGATCGTGCGGACCTCGACGTTGTTTGCGAGTGGGGTGGGGCCGTATGGGATGATGAGCACGCTGTAAGGGGGCTCGCCGGAGCCAGAGATGGAGATGGAGAGATTGGTGCACTGCTGGGGCTGGGTGGTGAAGGAAAAAGAGTAGGCGGCGGAGCGGGGGAGGAGGGGGGGGAGGGGGAGGAGGGGGAGG
>JBBPUI010000525.1:0-19680 GCA_038094615.1 Heimioporus aff. retisporus
GGTAGTT
Source organism: Heimioporus aff. retisporus (assembly GCA_038094615.1). Lineage (NCBI taxonomy): Eukaryota > Fungi > Basidiomycota > Agaricomycetes > Boletales > Boletaceae > Heimioporus > Heimioporus aff. retisporus. The sequence continues at coordinate 8 of JBBPUI010000525.1, forward strand.
GTATCCCAGAAATGAACAGTCTCATCGGAGGCGCTCGCGAGGATGGACCCGTCTGGGGAAATGGAGAGAGAAGTTATGAGGTTGGTGTGTCCTGTCCATCGCTCTCCGATCTGTTCTCCAGTTCGCGAGTCCCAGCAGCATATCGTTTCGTTCAGCGACACGAAGAGATTGTTTCCATCGCCCGACCACACCACCTCGGAGTTGGAACTTTTCTTCGACGTACAAAGGACGAGTTGACCGCTGTCAACGCTATGAATGCGAACATCACGGAGGGTTACGCATGCAAGTTTGGTTCCATCCGGAGAGAATGCCATATTGTAAATTTCCTGGTCGACTTTGAATGATCGTTTGATTGGCCATTTCCATTTTCCATCGGAAACATAACGAATGCACACATTCCTCCTACCAACCGCGGCTAGTCGGCCGTCGGGCGAAAGAGCAATGCATGGGTGACCCTCGTGGTGAACCCATTCAGTGACGAGTGTATGCGTTTCGATGTCCCACAGTTTGACGTTCTGTTCCCAGTCGCTGCTGATAATCGTCTTGCCATCCAGGGTCACAGCAAGACTGTACACATCGCTCTTGTGCTGCATGGTCGGCCCTTCTTGCTCTCCGTTCCTCAGATCCCAGACCCGCACAGCTCCATCAAGATCGCCAGTGACGATATGTCTTTCGTCAGGGAAATATGCAAACAGCACATATATGCCATCTAATCGTCCAACGTCTAGAACTTGAAGTGGCCGGGATCCCTCTGTGAGCCGCTGGGATCTTGCGCTCGACATGGAATGCAAGGAGGAAAGAGGGAGGTAGAGCTCGAACAAGTTTCACAGCACAGATATGTGCTTTCGAACCCCGTTGTAAAAGTGCCGTGGACAGTGAAACGGTCTTCGCTTAGTGCCCAGCAAACCCTACTCCTGCACTTCGACGTAGTGGCCATCTTCACGTTTAGCGGTCGTTCAAAGGAAAACATAAACAGTGGTATAGGCACTACAAGTACGGTTCACTGCATATACAGCCCACCAACCTTGTTAGAATGTTGACACGAACGAACGCGACAGGGCGCAACCGCCTCCACTGCCGTTCGTGCTGATGACTTCTTGTTGGCAGTATTGACTGCGCCTCTGCCTGTTCTGGATATGTGAGACAGAGGACAAATTCCCCAACTTTATTGGCAGTGCGTACTTTTTTTCTTTATCTCGGAGATCTCGCTTCCCATGCCTCATACCGAAGTCACATCCGCGAAATCTCCGCCTCGACTCGGAGAATGCGACAATACTTGGTCCACAACGGAATTCGCCTCACTTGGCGCCAGCTTCACCCAGTCCCGGAGAGACTGCGAGCGTGGGGAAAAATCCAAAAAATGTTGGACAGAGGATTATTGCCTCCGCAGAAGGCCGGTCCTCCATTCGCGACCAGCACGCTTGGATAAAATTCCAATGCGAATCCAGTAACGTGCGAGACTTCGGTCGGCGTGGTTTCTGGCCTGTCGCAAGACACACGACGACCGCTATATCTTTGTGAACCTACGGTTGCTTTCCGGACAACACCTGCAAAAGGACCGTCACGATCAAGCCATCTGTGATGTTGACTCTGCGACTTTCCTGCAAGGCAACACATCCGAACGAATATATGTCGCTCTTTGGGGTTTGCTCCGACTCGGAGGTTGTTTTTGGATCGACCTGTTCCGGTGCGGCCCAGCGCAAGGCTCCCGGTCTCGCAGTGGACCTTTGGAGATATGCGAGCGCTTCCGGAATATCTCCAACCAGGGAAGCAAAACCGAAATCGGCCAATCGCGCAATATAGTTTTCATCAAGAAGCGCGTTATTCTGTGTTTTCGTCAACCACGCTGGACGAACATAGGTCTAACGGACGCACGCAGTTCAGATCACCATGAACGATCGGGATGGAGTGCACTGTGTTGTGTCATCATGCCGAATGTTTCGTGATAACAACAGCGACCCACGATAGTGCAATCCGTTTGCGACACCAAGCAACTGTTCGGGAGAATGAGAAAACATGCAATGCCATGACTTTCTGCTGACATACCAATTCAAGTCTATGGTATACAGCGAGACTGTCGTTGTGTTCCCCCAAGAAATGATAAAGAGACCCATTCGGCATCCATGGCGATACCAATGAAATTGCACCATACATCCCGAATCCATGTGCAATACCGAGGAACGGAACGACATTGCCATGGTCGAGCCTTCTCCAAATGCCGAGTTCTCGTCGGAGCATCTACAATAAAGCTTAGATGGTATTCGTAGGGTATGAATAACGCATCACCTGACTGGACTTATTATTTGTATCCCCGTCTGATGCGAAATTGAATCGAAATGCTTTCACCGCGACCTGAGAGGGGTGAGTTACATTCAAGGATAGATAAAGTATTGTTCCACCTCTTTTGATACGCCTTCGTTGTACCAACACCTGTAAACGTCACCGAAACCACTGCCAGCGATGTATTGATCGGTTTGTCTGACAATGAAGGGCGTGAGATTTGGTGGAGGGTTGATGTTGCCCCTTGAAGAATTGGACCAAAATGTAAGACAAGCATGCGCAGGAGGAAACTAAAGGCGTACTGGAAATCTAATAATCGGCACTGTTTAATGTAAATTCCACGACAGAAATTTGATGCATCAAGTCGCGTAATGAGTAGACACGAAAACACGCACCGCTGTGGGTACCCTCCATAAATAGACCTTGCCATCCCAAGTTCCCGATGCCAGAAACTCGCCAGAGGGAGAAAACCGAACAACGTTTACTATGTCTGCGTGTCGTAGACGTCGTCCGATGGGACAACCAGAGGTTGCATCCCAAAGTCGGACAGTTTTGTCATCGGACGCGCTCGCAAGGACAAACCCACGTAAAGAAAGCGAGAGGTGGTTTATATCGTCTGTATGACCTGCCCACAGACACCCGATTTGTTCTCCCGTATCCGAATCCCAGCAACGAATCGTGCTATCGCATGAACCAGAATAGATCCTAGCACCGTCACGTGACCATAGAAGTGCCTGGATCAAATCTTGATGGCCTGTCGATGGCCTGGTGATGAGTTTGCCGTTTCCGGTGTTGTAGACTCGGATGTCGTTAGCGTGGGTGCTACACGCAAGTTTTCGTCCGTTTGGAGAAAACACCATGCAGAATACGCCTCTGTCGAGTGCAATTGATTGCGTAACACGACCGTCCTTTGTTGCGTGAATTGAAACTGCCAGACGGCCAACCGCAACCAGCTCATCATCCGGAGAAATAGCCAAGCAAAGATGTGCTTCTGGATGAATCCACTGCACGACAAGTTGTTGGGATTCGGCATCCCAAATCGAGACGCATCCGTTCATGGTAACGGTGACGACCTTCTTGCCGTCACTAGTCACGGCCAGACTATGCACTTCCTTCTTGTGACGCATTGACATGCCTTCTTGTTTACCGCTCTCCACGTTCCATATCCTGGCAGTTCCGTCAAAAGAACCAGTGATAATCCGTTTCCCGTCAGGGAGGTACGCGAGGACGTATAAACCATATGGTGTCGCGATCGACGAATGTGGGTGGGAAATTTTGCTGGTCTGCTGACGCTTCGCGCTTGACCGTGCCAGCATGATGGTGGTATGGAAACGCACGAAACGTCTGGCTTCTCTTCTATGTGAGCGCAGCGAGAACACGGAGAGCCATGTTGAAGTCAACATGAAATTCCACAGCATATGAACAGATGAAAGCGAAAGGCAATTCGGAATTTACGTACGTTGCTTGAACCTGCCGTACGCATTTTGAGGAGACATTATCCATCCGAGACAGGCGGGCTAGACTGCGCGCGTAAAATCACATCAATCCGAGTACTGCACATTCCGGTTCGAACTGCCCTGCCGGCCCGTGGCTGGGAGTGACACCAGAGAAATTGATCAAATAATCTTCGTGGTTAAAATCGCGTAGGTAAGCTGACTCCGAGTCGAAATTCTTGCCATAAATAAATGCAAACATCGGCACTCACGACTCTACAGTGTCAGCAATAGGAAACAGCGATTGGAATGATAAGTTTGGGGGAGGCCAACCAGCTCCAATGGGTTGGGTACCCAAGCTTAGAACCCACGGAGCTCAATTCACGGCTCATGTACTCACTAGTACACGCATTACGCGCATGACTCGGATCCGCTGTTGAAGGTCATGCGAGTGAACCTGACAACTGACCTAATACGCATTGCAGTACCTTTCAATGGTCCAATTCCTTGACCATTCGCTAATTCGTTTCGACACCCATCTAGGGTCTTTTGGTCATTTTCTATTGTCCCCGTATCCTCCATGCTAAATCATCAACCTGATCCCCGTGAGCGGCAGGTCTTTCAACGTCACAGGTCTTCTGCAACACCTTTCCTTAGGCTGGATCCTCGAGGGTTTACCCCGTGATTCCCTTGACTCAAGCTGCGCCTGCTCACCTGACTTCGTCTACCATCGCTGTTCATCCCAGTCCGTCATGACAACTTCACCACTCCTCGCCCTCGCGCTGCGTCTCTTCTCGTTGCATCCGCTCCTCGTCGCGCCACCAACATCCGAAGCGCATCACTGGGCAGCATGTCCTCGAATAGCACTGTTTAAAAGGGTTACTAACATTGTTCGAATCTATTGTTGGAGATAACAAACGGCTCTCCGTCGGTGATAAAGAGAGCATTTCTCGCGATAGGTTGACACTCATGGGAGTTTTTCGTGCGGCGAAAACGCGCAGCATTTATGTCCCAGGATCCTTTTGCATGCCAGACTCAGAAGCAGGAGGTTTACGGGTTAACCTGAAAAACTGATAATGCGATTTAGCATGACGCATATATTTAAAGAAAGGATAAGGATGTGGAATACATCCCTCCGTTAATTATCGTGCCGGAGTGCACTTCTGAACTGCTCTGGGAATTGACTCGTTAAGGCATGTCTGTTTCTAATTGATGCATGATGCACGAGGCTTGGGCCGAAATTTAAATATGTTTCTATCCAAGGCTACGTGCATGTGCCCATTCCCGATCCGTCCACCCCCTTCCCGCCCTTAGCCAGATTTCCCTTGTCATCCACGATCACCTGATTCGAACTCACACGCCGCCTTAGAATCCCGCCTGCCAAATCATACCTTCGCACATGAATTGCTATGGGGATATTCGAGGTCGCAGTTTTTTATTAGATATCCGATTACCTGCTACCACACAGCCGAGCTCAACTATGATCGCGTCGAGCGGGGCAATCCCTCGTATCTAGCTGCTCATTGAACTCATATCCGCAAGATTAACGATGCGGCACTCATGTTTCGGCATAACCGGGTTTCCTTCTGCTATGACCAGGATGCAGTGCGTGTACTATGAACTAAAAATATGAACAACAGATCAGATCTTGGTCGTGCTGCGCTAGGGCACTCGTGATCAACCACGCCTCTGATTAAACGGCGAACGTGCATCAGGAAACACACCATCCTCGATTAGACCGCGCGGCAGGGACACTTGTACGTTATTGTTTGCTCCGAACCTTCATAAAAGGCGACGCCTTCACAATATGTATCGTGCACAACGCCATGCTGGCCCTTTCGGCATCTTTTGCGTTTCTAGTGTTGGCTTATTCGACAGGGGTGGCTGCAGATGATGGAATCCTCTCCGCATATACTGCCCCTGGGGCGTTCCCCACTTCGGCGTTTGCATCATACTGGAACAATCCGACCGCCACATCAGAGCAGCCACAACCTGTTATCTCTGATCCAGTTACGGTATGTTTATTCGACAATCACAGCCATCATTTCATATGATCCGATCCTAATCTCCTTAGAACACAATCTTTCCGGCCAATCTGACGAATCCGGCCAATTTCCCTAAGGTACCGATCGGTGTCCCCGTGATCTCGGTTCTGCAATGTTAAATGTTGGATAGAACGACACCGTCGACCCCCACCCACTTCCATCCCAGCAAAACGCAACCCAGCTGTTTCAACAAGCGCTTTCGCAGATTATTTCTATTGTCACTAACCCAGCGCTGGCTGGAGATACTTGCGCCCAATGCCAAGCATCTCTCTCTATCGGTAAGATGCTCGTGCTAGCTGCTCCAGAACAAGGGCCACTTCTTGCTGAGGCGATTTGCGAATACTTCAACTACTCTTCATATGGCCCGGGAGTAACCTGTTACGATGAATTCAGCCGCCTTGCTCTTGGTTCTGTTTTCTCGCAAGTCGTTTCCCTTGGTGATATGGCCGGATACGATGGACAGGTGGGTTAAAATGCAATATCATTCCTGCACAGTTATTTAGACTCCATGTAGCTTATATGCGCCTCCGAGATAGGCGCATGCCCCATGCCGCCGACGGTACCGCTCAACCTGACGTCCTGGTTTTCGAAGCCGAAGCCCGATCCTCTACCTCCCCCAAAACAACCCAGCGGGGAACGCTTGAAGGTCCTCCATGTGTCTGACCTTCATATCGATCCACGTGCGTCTCTGCAATAGAGCCCTCGTTGCTAATACAGACGGCGTTGCACCCACAGGTTATGCCACCGGATACGAGGCGAATTGCAGCCAGTATCTGTGCTGTCGCGAGAACACGTTCAACGTAGCTTCCCCGGATCAGATCCTCGTTCCTGCGCCACGCTACGGCGCCTACTACTGGCACGTTTCATGGCCATTGCACTAGATCAACGGTGATTGACGATATGTATGACAGTGACTCGCCTGTCTCGCTCGTACTTTCTGCCATGCAAGCAATCCCTGAGGTCACCGGGACCGTGGAGACGGGCTTCAACTTCTCCTTGTTTACAGGAGATCTGACGGCGCACGATTCAGATAATCAGTATTCCAGGTGGGACTTGATCGACGTGTTTCCTTGACGGTTCCTGATCATACCATCGTAGGGCATATGTCGAATATTGTGAGGTAAGGCGCGATGCTCTGTGAAAACTTTGGTTGATCGCTCAGCGAAAACGTAGATCATCTTGTACAATCTCCTCAAGGAATATCTCGGCCCCACGCCCGTGTATGCTACGGTCGGCAACCACGATACATATGTAAGCGAACGTTGCGTTCCCCTCATCGTCGAACTCTCCACCTGACTCCGCAATGTGACAGATGCAATTCCAAATGATCCCATACAGTCTGGGTGGCCCGCGTCTCGGGAACCAATTCAACTGGTGAGTGGCACGCACCATGTCCGTCGCGTAGACGGTTGTCGATCTTTGACAGGTTGTACGATCACATCTCTACGATGTGGTACAACGAAGGTTGGCTCCCCAACGCTACCGTCGAGTACGCGCGCACGCACTACGCGGCTTACACCATCAAGCGCCCCGACGGACTGCGCATCATTTCGCTCGATACAGACATGTGTACGTCCACGTTTCGATGTCGAACCTCGCCTACAAGTCGCTCACGTTCTTCCTACAATGACCAGGGTATACGTATGTCTTGTTGTTCGATATCTCCGGGAACGACCGTGTGGTCGTTCTGACAAAATTTTAGATTGAACTACTTTAGTTACATCAATGCCGTTGAGCCCGACCCGTTCGGGATCCTCCGTTTCTTGACGGACGAGCTACAGGACGCCGAAGATGCGGGTGACCGTGGTGAGCTTGCCGTATCGTCGTCCTCATTCTTGTATTCGAACCGTCCCCCTCTAGTTTGGATCATCGGTCACGTGTTGAGTGGTTGGGGCGCCTCGCAGTCCCAGTTCAACCCCACGAACCTGTGTGCGTGTCTTTGAACCGTTCCTCTTTATACAACCGAAAACTGATCATCACTGTAGTCTACCAAATGTGAGTCAATCTCGGTCCACGGCGACTGGAACAAATGTACTAAGGTTTACAGTGTTGACCGTTACTCACCACACGTTATCGCAAGTAAGTCTGGTTCTACAAACACCGAAGGAACCATGGTTGACCGGACGACAGACATCTTTTTCGGACATACACACGAGGATCAGCTTTCTGTAAGTGCCTTCGTTACGTTTATCGTCGTTCAATATGCACACAGCGCCTTGAAAGATCTTCTATGCCAACAACGCTACCGACATCAGTGCCGAGAACGCGTTGGCGGTGTCATGGGTACGTGGGACTAGGTTGAGTTCCGTGACAACACTTGACGCGGGACCTAGATTATGCCGTCCCTGACACCATTGACAAACCTCAACTCGGGTTTCCGTATGTACGAAGTTGACTCTGCGGTGAGTATGGGTGGTTTTTTACTCTCAAACTTACATGCTAAACTCGGATCTAGACGTTCGACATTTTAGATGCATACACGTACGTGACTTAAATGATCCTACCGGCGGTTGGATACACATACTCACCCGGCGATGATGTAGTTGGGTCAGTGACGTCAATGAGTTCCCAGAGCTAGACAATCAAACGGAAGTGGGTCCCACATGGATGTTGGAGTACAGTGCGCGCGAAGCCTACGGACAAAACATTACCTGGGGCGCCAATGACCCTCTCAATGCGACGTGGTGGCATCTTGTTACAGAGCGTGAGTGGCAGCGATCTCGAGCACATCCAACATATGCTGACCACGACGAAAATCACTCACAGAAATGGAGTACAATTCGTCTTTGGTACAGGTGTGTGGTCTTGAGGAGGGGTCAATAATGTTTTGGCTGACTTGCGACTTTCTTTTCAGCTGTACAACACCTACCAATCCAAGAGTTCCGTGGCAGGTCTAAACTGCACTGGAGAGTGTATTCCAGCCAAGATATGCTACCTCCGCAGCGGTTCTTCCAGTATCTCATATGCGAACTGTAACCAGGACTACACGTCGACGCAGTGAGAGGACCTTGCATGCGTAGACAATGCCGTAGTAGACATGTATTTTTCAAAAGTCTTGGTGATTGAGAGTGAAAGTCATTTGGACGGTTTCAAGCCCTCTGAGGCGGCATGGATACGTCGTGTTTTGTGATGCATACCTTTGCCTCGTGTGAAAATCGCTCCACCTACAGATCGCCAATGGTGAAAGTCCACGCAGGGAATAAATCGAGCACGCCCGCTCGAGATAGTATAACAACGTAATGTAAGGATGCATAGATCCTTTGCAGAGACCTGTTCTCAATGAGACAAGATGGTGAAGTTAACAGGTCTTGGTGGAAAAGGGGGAGGGTGAAAGGGGTAGATTAGTCGGAGATTAAATGTGACATTGACTGAGATTCCTGGAAAGTCCGCTCTGTTAGAGCAACCCAGGTCGTCGGCCGCAGTCCAGGACACCCGTTCCTCGGCGAAAGCGCTCCGAGTCCCTGTGTTCATGCATCCTTCATTATTCTTTGGAATTTTCTCTTTTTCGCAGAGATAATATTCATAAAAATAATAAAGATGGAGTTCCAACAGGTCGGAAGGCCCGTTTGATTTCTTTGCAACCCCACCGGATCCCTTACTAGTCACTGTACTCCAAAGCGTGTCTGGGCCAAACTCAAACACCAAACTACCCAAAGTCGTATCGTATGTGGCCTTCATTAACTCCGTTGTTTGTGGGTTTGCATCCTCATGGCCTCGTTAGGAAATTATGTTTATGGTGGACATAAGGAGCAGGGTGAAACCCTCGGCCTCATCCATTCGGGGGCAGTCAGGGAGATTCATAAATCCGTGCCCCATCGCATGTCCACTCTTACTGCGACTCCACCATGCCACCCTATTTTGTGCCAGGGTATCCGATAGTGATTCTCCTCGCTTGCGCTTGCATCTTGATCAAGTATTTCATGCGCCCACCTTCTAGTATCACCAAGATCCGTGGGCCCAAGTCGTTTTCGTTCATGCTTGGTGGGTCTCCTCAGTCATTTTGTCTTCCAAATTGCGTGAACTTCCTTGAGGAAACATGCTCGAATTCCAACGTCCCGCCGGTCAAACTGACTTCGAATGGCAAAGTCTCTACGGTGATGTTGTACATTTCAAAACTGTGTTGGGTGTAGGTTCGCTTAACCGACAAGCGTCGTATCATTGACTGATCTTTGGTTTGACTGCCTAAAGGGAGACCAACTTCTGATTGCCGATCCAAAAGCACTTCAACGGATATTCAGTACTTACCGCTACCAAAAGCAACATCATTTGCGCGCCATTTCTCGAATGCTAGTTGGAAAGGGGGTCGTCTGGGCTGATGGTACTTAACAGAGAATACTTTATTACTTGGAGTGTGATCGTTGTTTTGTCAGGGAAAGATCACGTTCGACACCGGAAGATTCTGCTTCCGGGATTTGGTGATGCAGAAGCTAAAGCTTCCTTGGGCATCTTCAGGGGGTGTGCACAATCCGTAAGCTCAATTCGTTAGCCTTGCCACTATCTAACGCTGAACCTAGATGTGTGCGAACTGGATGGAGATCGTTTCCAACAACGCAGACTCAAAGGTCGTCTTGGATATCATTTCTTGGCTTTCTCGTGCAACATTGGATGCGATTGGGCAAGGTTCGCTGCTCCTTTCTCCTTTTTGGCCGCGACGATCGTGACGGGAAGATTCGTTCCGTTAGCCGCATTCGATGTTCGATTTGAAACTCTCCAAAACGAAGACCAATCATTACACAAAAAGTATCACAATATGAGGTGGGCTATCTCATGCTAACCTCAATGCCGGTGTAACTCTATCCGAACCCAGGAATGATATCTTTGGGCGTCCCTCTCCACAGCAGGTTTTCCTACAAGCGGTAGCCCTGTATCTCCCGACGCGGTTACTCGAGTGGATGACCGATTACATTCCGCACGCTCGGCTTGAACGCGCACGAGAGGTTAAAAAGGTGTCCACAGAAGTGGCAAGGAAATTAGTCCGTGAAAAAGCCAAGCAGCTATTAGAAGGGGAAGGTGGTCGCGACATATTTAGCTTGCTCAGTAGGCAATGTTTTTTATTCTTGGCGACTCTATTGATTTATCATTTTCGCAGTCAAGGCCAACATGGACGCAGAGGCGAAAAACAGGTTAACGGAAGAGGAGTTGTTGGCTCAAATGCGGTACACTACCCTTTTTGTGTCCGGTTGAGATCGTTTGCCTGATGGTCATCAGTACGATTCTGATTGCAGGACACGAGACCACGGCAAACACAATAGCGTGGATTCTTTTGGAGCTTGCGCGGAGTCCGAGAGCGCAGTCCAGACTCCGGACTGAGATCCGAGAGATGGAAGCTACGATACAGAATCGCGGTGATACAGAGTTCACCGCGGAGAATTTCGATGCGATGCCCTACATGACGGCAGTTATGAAGGTACAAAATATCTCTAACAATCCTCTTTGCGAGACTCATTTGGTCATCGCCTGACTAGGAAGGACTACGGTATCATCCGGTCGCACCACACGTCTACCGTATTGCTAGTAAAGATGATATCCTTCCTCTTGCTCGACCGATTTCAACTGAATCTGGTGAGCAAATGAACGAAGTGGTTGTCCCCAAAGGGACGCCCATAACAGTGTCGATAGCAGCTTACAACCGGTGAGTTTTGGTGGCATACAAATGCATACATACTGTCACTCACTAGTTCCGATATTACAGTAACAAAGAGTTATGGGGTGCGGATGCTCACGAATTCAACCCTGACCGTTGGTTGGAAAACACGGAACGTGAACAGAAGGTTTTCTCAATCGGCGTGTATTCGAATTTGTATGTCATGTTTGTTTTATATGTTTGGATTAAGCCCACTCCATCTTGTTTATGACAGAATGTCGTTCATCGGTGGGACTCATGCATGCTTGGGATGGCGCTTTGCGTAAGAGTCCAGTCTTGTAATATGCAACGGAGGCTAAACAGATCGTGGACGGCAGCATTATCGAAATTCAAGCATTTCTTGTGGAGATTTTTAGCAAATTTGAATTAACGATGACAGAGCGATCTGAAAGGGTCTGTCGCGGACCTCTTGTTTTAATGGCACCGCTAGTCGAGGGCGAACGGGAACGTGGCTGTCAACTGCCGTTGGCCGTATCGGTTGCTGCGTTGGAAGACGAGCCTTCGGGAGTCCCATGATTTCTAGATGGTATGTAGCGTGGAGTATGCAATGCTTCAAGTTCGAGTTCGATGTTTGAATTCCATGCGGTCACCAAATGACAAGCCACAGTGCACTCTATTCTAATCGTTCACTGTGATCCGAATTGCCTGTGCCAGAGTGGACACATCATCTTTCTATCTAAGACGCTAACGTACACCTTGATAAAAACTATACCGCACACTTGACAGACTTCGGGTATGTATCCCTGATGGGGAATATCCCTGGGGCATATTCTTATCTCTAGCGGTCCATCACGAGGTGGAGCCTTGTCCAGAACAGATAGATCCGGAATCATCCGGTACGACAACCATAGTAAGAGTTATATATACTCGTTCCAACGGTTCACATTCTCCTGACCCTACAGACATAGGCCACAGTAGTATCGGTCCAGGAATCCGTATGGCTTAATATTCTTCCTCCAGTTGTTCCTGCTTACGCTTGCAAGTATTACTAGTGGACATCCGCACCACAATGCTTTTCTCGGCCTAGCACCCCGCTGACGCGATTCATATTTCAAACTGTATCGTATGGATACAACAACGACGCAGATACGACCTTCCCTTCTCCCGGGATCCGGAGTTTCAGGATCTTTTGAGCATAGATGGTAAGATTTCTGAAATTTCCATCACGGATATTTAATGAAATTCATATGTAAACCCCCCCTCCCTTTCCTCCCTCTCCGTATTTCTTGTTTCTCAGCTCATCATGATCCCTTTGTTTGTAGAGGCGGGTCTGATAATTTTTACTCTCGCATTTATTTTGGTCAAACGTGCTACTCGCCCAACTTTGTCCAAGATCCCAGGACCCAAGGCATCCTCGTTCTTCCTTGGTAGATCGATTCCTTATGTGTGTCCGCCGTGCCTTGCTGACATCATTCAGGAAGTTTGGGAGAGCTAATCCAACGCCCTGCTGGTCAAACCGAAGTTGAATGGCAACGCCTCTATGGGGACGTCGTTCGATTCAAATCGTTTCTCGGGGTTAGTTGCGATCGGTCGGAAGCATCGTCTTGTGCTAATGAAATTTCCTGGAAATTTTTCAGGGGGATCAGCTTCTCATCACCGATCCAAAAGCTCTCCAGCGAATATACAACACATCGGCTTACCAATACCCAAAGCCACCTGTTCAGATTGTGTTTGCAAGGTTCACAAACGGTAGAGGTGTCACTGCTGCCGAAGGTATTTATGTGTGGCGCTTGACTCAGTGGACTCAAAGTAAGGGTTTCGACAGGTGACGTTCATAAGCGACACAGAAGAATTCTTCTTCCGGGCTTTGGAGGACCGGAGTCAAAAGCCTTCCTGGGGATCTTCAGGGAATCTGCTCAATCTGTAAGCATGTACCCCAACCTTCGCCTATTTTGGCCAATCTCACTAACCTGGAATGCAGATGTGTGCGAAATGGTCGGAGATCATTGATAACAGCACAGTTCCGAAGGTCGAATTAAACACCTCTGCCTGGCTCTCACGCGCAACATTGGATGCGATTGGCCTTGGTACCCCTTTTCCTCGATGTACTAAGTATGCCACTAAAATATTCCGCCAGCTGCATTCAATGTCCACTTTGACACTATCAACGATAATGCCCATCCATTAGCGAGGGCGTATAAGAACAGTCTGTCAGTACTTTCGTGGCTTATTTTCCATGTAGTCTCAAATGGTACCTCAATATTTTCAGCAACGACATTTTCGGACACCCTTCTTTGCGGGTAATTTTTGCTCATGAAGCTTTTAATTATCTCCCGACTTGGATAGTTGAGCGGATGCTCGATCGCGGATCAAATCCCCGCCTTCAACGTGCACGCGAAGTAGCAAAAGTAGCCACCGAAGTGGCAAAGGAATTGGTGCACGAGAAGGTTAAAATGCCATTGGCAGGAAAGGGAAGCCGTGACGTCTTTAGCTTACTAGGTATACAATATTTTCCACTTCTGTCCGACTTACTGACCGTGTCTCAGTCAAGGCCAACATGGACGCAGAGGCAAAGGACAAGTTGACTGACGAAGAATTGTATGCCCAAATGCGGTACGTGCTATCGTTTTTTTTTTTTTTTTGGTGCTTGGCTTACAACTACCAGCACGATTTTGTTTGCGGGGCACGATACCACGGCAAACACCCTCAACTGGTTACTCCTGGAGCTTGCGCGGCACCCCGAAATACAATCCAGACTCCGCGCCGAGATCCGAGACATGGAGGCCCGTATCCAAGCACGCGGTAATACACAGTTTACTGCAGCCGATATCGATGGCATGCCTTACTTGGCGGCAGTAATCAAGGTAGATAGTTTTCCCGGTGGTGCTGGTCACGTAACTCATTCGGTTGAACCAGGAAGTCCTGCGGTATCATCCGGCAGTAGTGCGCTCCTTCCGCATTGCCGCCAGCGACGATACCCTTCCGCTTTCTCAACCGATTATCACTGTATCAGGCGAGGTAATTAATGAAGTAATCGTCCCGAAGGGCACTCAGATAGTAGCATCAATCGCCGCCTACAATCGGTGAGCGTGTTAGTGGCATACACACCACGGTTATTCATTCTAAAAATCCGCAGTGACAAAGAATTATGGGGTGAAGATGCACACGAGTTTAACCCCGACCGCTGGCTGGATGGCGTGGCAAGTGAAAAGAAATCGACTTCGATCGGCGTATATGCTAACTTGTAAGGCGTGATCTCCCCGGGTTGCGTGTAATAATACCTTGTTTTATGACAGGATGACATTCCTAAGTGGTTCCCGTTCATGCCTGGGATGGCGATTCGCGTACGTAACCTCTCTCATCAGACCAGACAGGTACTGAACAGACCACAAACCACAGCGTCATCGAGGTCCAGGCATTTATCATCGAAATCATTGGCAAATTTGAAGTTGCGATGACGGAACGATCGGGGAAGGTTCGCCCCGGAACGACCTCTTTGTTGACTCCGGTAATCGAGGGTGAAACCGAGTTTGGTGCTCAGCTACCATTAGCGGTATCGATCGCTGCCCGCTCGGACAGTACTTGAAGGGCTGAGTCATGTAGCTCGTATCACACACTTTTCTTGTTTTAGGTATCAATCCCGGGAACTTGCTGCCGACCTTGACCATAATGACAGCGACCAAAGTTCCCGTTCCTCGAAATAAACATTATGTAATACCTGCTTCTTGTGGGTTTTAGAGAGTGAAGCGCTGGCCAACTGCGACCCTTCAAGCGCTGAATGTTGAACATTGAAGCCGCCATAGCTGGAATTTCAAGAACACTTGATCAGCTCTTATAATTATTTGCCCCAGTGAAGATGAGTCACCTAATTAGGTACACTAGCAGATGTAGGAGTAGCAGTGGCGGATTTACTACTCCTCGACCAACGCTGAATTACTAGCCCGTGTAAAAAGACTGCCCGGGATATGAGGGCTGCGGCAGTGAGGCCTACCACTGCTGTACTCCATACCCTGTGGATGTTGGCATTCCAGACCCACAGTAGCAAACTGGTGCCCTCGATCGGAATCTAACGGATACTGAAGATAGGTGTGGGTCAGACTACAGATTGGCACCCAGACCCGACGAGCTGGTTGGTCACATTCCGGCTGTGTTAATAATCCTGATAGGTGAGACATGATTAACTCCGGCACTGCTCTTCTATGTGGTCCCTAAATTATCTTTAGACAGGGGTGACAATCGCGTGAGCCTGCATTTTGGGCTGAGCAACTATGTAAATAAATGTGCCACCCACTCGTGCTCAGGGTGAGGTGCATTTTCATATGCCAATCGGTGACTATACACTAGGCAGATTGTGGATAGTGACACATTCTAGATTCGAGCGCCCATTACTAAATGTTGGCATCAAGTTCGATTGACGTGTTTGTTGGCTAGTTGATAAGGACGCTGCGACCCTTGTTTTCGTCAGATTACAAATTGATTCTATGGAGTACCATACGCCAATGATGTGGTTACGTTTGGAATACCTGATTGTGTTCTGTCAACCGTCTATGGTATGGTCACGACCCTTGCGAGAGTGGGGAACGATAGCGCACGCGACGGCGTTCTATTTTTGTTCCCCATCTCGCTAGTTCCAGTGCTGCAACGTGATTTTCATTTTCTCTAAGAGGGGGGTGACCAAAAAAGTAGTCACGTATGATGATAATTCGGTTGTCCTGCCCGTCAATCTCGTCGCCAGGGGCAGCTAGTCTGGTGACCAGCCCGCTATGAGGCTGCCGCGTAGAGAGGCAGTATCGGCGGTCTGCCACTTCTCACGGCAGTCTCATAGCGGGCTGGTCATCAGACTAAGGGGCAGCACCGTGAGTTCGGGCGGCTAGGGTCTCAGCCCTGTGGAGCAGTGGAGGGAGATCATAAAGGAACTATCGTAAATAAGACCACGGCGATCGTGGCTTGGACTTCATATCGTACGCAGTGTGCCATGTGACCATGTGATTATCACGGAGCTGACCACATACTAGTATCCCCTAGAACTACACAGATATCGGTGTTTGGGGCCGCCAACACGGCCCCCACGCACACCGTGGTGCGGACAGGTTTCGGAGTGGATATAGTGTACCGACAACCATGGTGTCGTCAGCGGAACAATGTTACTGGAAGATCGAATCGGAACTAACTTGGAGTTCTGCGTGACTGGTGGTCACCCCCATGATAGTAACGCTGAAACACTGATGCACCGATAAGTGCTGTAAGCATTGGCATATATATTCTTGAATTTACGCCAGGTGTTTATGCAGCTTGGGTCATGAAATAATCAAATTTCATTCGCGGCGATTCACTGTATCGCCTTCTTTTCTTCTATCACTGCTAATGGCAAGGGTTTTGCTGCAGAGAAGGTTATCTGATAATCTGTCTGGTTCGTTGAGACGAGTGCTCAGCTGCTACGCCCATGGTCTGATGATCGCCCGTAGGATGTCATTTTCCATGTCGTCTTTGACTCGCTCTGCGTAGTATCGCATGACTCATTTGTGCATGGATAATCCATATTTTACATAATATGTGCACGGTCATCATTACGAGAGGACTTGCGTCTCTGAAACATTTGGCAACATGGGTATACTCCAATACCCTCTTTTATGATCTCACGGACCGTTGTTATTCTATTCAACGTGGTCGTGCATCCTTGGCATGCTGCATCCTGTACACCCTTCTTCGGTATATATTATTTTTAACCAAAGCCGTAGATATCTGATCAATTTAGACAACCGAACAGCGGCATAGTACCATCAAGATCCATAGGATCGTATCATTCCTGCCTGAGATATAACTCCATAAACGATCTGCCGCTATTTCCGTCGGCCTGTCTGGTAAATGTTGATGAGAAACTGGCGAACTTCTCAGCAGTTGTTCGGGAGCAAACTTGAATATTTGAGAGAAGATGTGATCTCGATAGCAACTACTCCGCCATCGTTGACGCATCGACTCCCAGGGAGGAATATCGTGTACCAAGGGAAAAAAAATGAGGGCCCCAAACTGTCGGGTGTTAAGTTATGGGACCCCACAGTTCAAGGAAACAATCTCACTGTGTTCCGCATCTCAGCAGTGTAGGTGTATAGCAACGTCATTTCCCTTCGTTGGCGGAAATAGGGCGTGAACTTAGCTGGAAGAGAGACGTGGGGAAAGTGGCACGCTGTCACGACTCCGTCGGCTATCACATCTCCACAATGAACTACGAATTTGCGTGGGGCAAGGCGTCAATCCTGTGGAGCGTTGTGGAGAGACGACTTACCGTAAATGAGACCGCGGCGATTGCGGCGTGACCCTATCGCGATGTTTGATGCACCGCTGCCATGAGCCATGGCGAAATTCGAGAAACCGTGATCTTATACGGAGTCTCTCCTAGAATTGGGCGGATTTTGGTACACAAAACATTTCAATACGATTTCCACAAATATCGTGGTAGTGGTCCACTGGTGGAGGCGAGTGTCGATGGCAGCTCTGAGGGTGTGTCAACGAATGGGAAAAACACAAGGTATGTTAGCTAACCGCATATTGTCCCTTCCCGGCCCTATGCTAAAAAAAGAAAAAGCGCTGCGCAAACTTGTTCAGGTATGCTAATGACGTAGAGTGGCGTGAAGAACGGATGTGGAGTGGGCTAATGAATCAGAAAACAACAGGTACGTTAGGTAGGCAGTGTTGCCATTCGAAGACCCAATTGACTTGCATGCATTCGGATTTTTCTAGAATCTTACGGTTTTTACTACATCTAAATGCCAGCATATGTGGCCCTTTCACCGCCTCGTATGCGGACATTCTTTAAACAACGGACACATGTATCTAAAGGTAACGGACAAATCAAGACCAAACCTTCTTCATCTATTTAAAAGACCCTCTCCCTCTATCCCCTTCTTTTCATCACTGACAAGCTGAAGCAATATGGCCGAACAAAACTCTTGCTCTCTCTCTGCTGACCTGTTCGCCGAGCTCAACGACGCGATACGTGGTGATGTATATCTCCCGACCGATACCAAGTAAGCGATTTTGCATGTTCCTCTTCCATGTCTTCCAACTCCACTAGCTTTTCAGACTACTCCAGGATGTTCAACGGCGACGTCAAGATTGCATCCATGGCTCTCGCATGCCCCTTGGATGCCCAAGACGTCAGCAAGTAAGCTATGAACCATCTCTGGGAACTCGTGCATCCAGTTCTGACACTGCACCTTCGCTTCCAGAATCGTCCTCTTCTGTCAGAACCACTCTCTCGCCATTTCCATCAAGGCAGGCGGTTATGGTACGGCTGGTTGGGCAGTTGGTGGCGATATTATCGTCGACCTTAGTAGGATTGTCCAAGCCGAAATCGAATCTCCAAAGGAGGACGGAAGTTTCACGAGCATTAAAGACATGCCACCGCTTGGCGACAAGGGTAAAGATAAAGCGGCGCCTAGCACACCGGATATTGCGGCGAGTGGCAAACGCAGAAGGGAGGAAGATGCAAACCTGCGCACATACACCGCATCTTCCCTTTCTGTCGACACGTTCCTCTATCCCGGAAATATACGCGAACCCTTCCGTCCTTCCAGTCGGCGAAGGCTAGATTCCTTTACTTCAACTGAAGATTTCCCTCAAATATCCGTCCCTGAGATAGCCAACGGAACCCATGAAACACCTCCGTCTGCAAGGCTTTTCAACCCACCAGTCAAACCGACGAGCGAGAGTTCGCCAACACCACCATTTCCACCGCCACCTCAGATGGCATTGGCATCTTCTATGGCCGCAGATCCGTTTGGATATCTTGATGATGGCCCGAGCCGAAACCCTCCGCCTCCGCCACCTTCTACGTCCCGCCTTGCGCGGCATTTACCTACTTCCATGTTTGCTTCGCCTGCATTCCTTGTTTCCGCGCAAAATATGTTGACCTATGCAACCCCTATCCACTCGCATGCATATGTCACCTTTGGTGCCGGAATGAGGCAAAAAGAGGTTGATCAGTTTTGCGCCTCCAATCCCTTGGAAGCGCAATCCTTGGCGGGTGGACGTAGTGCTGTGCCGTACCACATCCCATTGTGGGTATTACGTTGACACTTGAGACGACGAATTAATGACCAATTTGTCAGCGCGGCCCACCCGGTCGGGTCTGCTGTTATGCTTCTCGGAGGCTTTGGCTTCCTGGGACGACTTCACGGACTCAGTATTGACAACTTGGTCGAGGCCGAAGTAGTGCTTGCAGACGGACGCATTGTGATTGCAAACGAAACAGAGAATTCTGGCAAGTCTCCTGGCACGATGATATACAGGTTCAGGAGACTGACCGCTATCTAGACCTGTGGTGGGCGCTTC
>JBBPUI010000526.1:0-19678 GCA_038094615.1 Heimioporus aff. retisporus
TGCAAGTATTTCTTTGTTATAAACATATTATATTCGCTGACGCGATCGGTGGACAGTTTTGGTATGGGAGGGTATCATGGAAAACTTGACCCTGTTGGTGTCGACGTGGTGGGAGAACAAGGGGATTATGAGCGGTTTGAATGAATTTAGAAGGGTGAGTTTCGCGATCCCCGCATTTTTTTTTACCATTGAGGGCTGATGTGCGTAGAGCCTCTTTAAACCGATTGTGGATAGAGTTGGCTACGTGTATCTGCCATCTGAGTCGGTAGACGTCGCACAGCTCAGAACGAAGGCCATAGATCAGGCGGCAGCAGCTGAAGATCAAACGTATGTGATTGTTGATCTGTGCGGCAAGTAAATTGATGTGGAGAAGTGTCATTGCCACACTTCGGGAGATGTTCAAGGTCTATATGGTTACTAGAGACGACAGCAAAATTCCGATGGACCTGTTCAGAACGACCGCTATAAATGTGGGTGGAATTATTGCTCCCCGACGAAAGACTAAGGTTGGGTAGGCTGTGAAACATGGAGGCCGGGATGAATACGAGTTCGTCAAGGGTCTGTACGAAAGTCCAGCTACCCCACCGTCGATCAGCATGTCTGCGATGTACGTGAAGTGATCGCTTGCGGTTGTGGATGTCACATCGTCACTCATGCTGAGCAGAGCAGCAATGTGTGCAAGTACGGACGAAGCGTGTAACAGGGACACCGAGGATTTCATCGTCAACAAAGCCAGGGTCCAGGACTTGATGTACTTTTTGTCTGGGCAACAAGCGAACTTCGGGACGAGACGGAGGTCGGCTCAAGTCTTTATGGAGAACTTTGAAACCGTGCGTCCGAGTACGGTTGACTGGGGATGTAACTGAGATAGCGTCACAGTTCGAGGAGAGATTAAGGGGAAATTTTTCGTTCCCGTACATGTTCTCGGTGCGTCAAACTTGTCGGGGGCAAACTCGTGTCTTGACCGTGTGCTGGCTGGCAGTTTGCGCTTCGCAACCTGAACACGGAGGGTGACATTGAGAGGATCAGCACGTTCTTCGAGGTGTGTTTGTCGGCGCTCTGACGGTCTGGACGTCCGGCTGACGAGGATACGGCAGCACAAGGACACCTCGCGGTACAGCCAGGCGCTTGCGCAAACACTGGATTCGCTGCGCGCATCGACGGCGTGGATCAAGGTGGGTTTTCACGCTAGCGCCTGTGCGGTCGAGCTCACTGCTGCACAGCGTTCGACGGGGGACGTCCACGAATGGCTTGGGAAATGGAGCGAAAGGTTGCAGTGAAGGGCTACTAGGGGTGTTTGATGAATGTATTACATAATGCGACCGGGAGTATGTAGCGACCTTGCTCGACGTTGACGTTGAGCACTGCAGCCAGCTGGTCCGAGTTATGCCAGCGTTCGATCCAGTCAGAGACGCTGCGCTCAATTCGCCCGTCTCGCAGCCAAAGACGCTGCCGCAGCACCCCGCTCACGGCGACGGCGACGCGGGCTTGGTGTCGGACAGACTCGCATTCTTGAACGATCTTCCAGCTTCTCCTTCCACCGCCCGAGCCACGACGAACAGCCCCACCGTCGTTCGTCGCGCTACAGATCTCGCCGTCCTCCTCAACTCGGAGCCCCAGGAGCCACGCACGCCCGGATCTGCGCGCCCATCTAGCCTGTCACATCTCCTCTTGGCTGCCGACGCCCAATCGCATCTCTCCTCGCAGCCTCCTCCCACAACCCCTTTGAATGGAGATGTTTTGGCTGGCACTCCATCCCTGCGCCGTCGGAACAATCTTCCGGTCCTCGACATCCCGCGCACGGACGCTTCACAAGACGATGCACATTCGCTCCATTTCTCACGTCATCCTCATCCTCATCCTCCACCTCCATCATCTCGTCCTCCATTCCACCCCGAATCCCCCCCTTCCGCCCCCCCGCGTGTCTTTCCCCCTCCCCGTGCCGACCCCGCCGTCGTAGCAAGCCCCTCCCCCTCAACCATGCTCCCGTCGTCCTCACCTCGTTCTACCATCCCCTACAGCCCTCGCAATCGCAAAACACCTGCAGGCTCCGTTCTGGTCCCAATGACGTCGCAGGAGATGGAGATGTATCGGTCCTACCGCGGAACTGGCACACAGATCCTTAGTTCCAAGCGTAAACGGGAGCGCAGCAAGTCCCCAGACAACCCCCCTGATGCAAAACGACATGCAGGCGATGTGGGTAAAGTCATCGACCATTGTTAGTCTCTTGTTCGCTTCGTCTCGTGCTTCTCTCATCTTTCCGCCCAGACAACATGCGTCCTGACGTAGGCGTCAAACAACGCATGGAGCTCCCATAATAGGCCTCAAATGCTTTAACAACTGGGTAAAATCCGTCCTGATTACACGTTTTGCTCAGCCAGCCCTTGGCCCGCAACCGGGTAGAGGTAGAGGACGTGGCAAGGTCCTCGATCTCGGCTGTGGAAAGGGTGGCGACCTTACTAAGTGGTCAAAAGCTCGAGTGAGAGAGGTGGTTTGTGCTGGTGGGTGGTTTCCTGTGTTCAACCTCTCGTTCACCGTTCTTGCCCACCTTTCCAGATATCGCCGAAGTCTCCGTTGCACAAGCCCGTGAGAGATGGCAGACGATGCCCCACCCTCGCCCCGATGCTGCGTTTGCCGCAATTGATTGTTATACCGAACCGCTCTCCAAAGCCTTTCCGCCAGAGCGACTCGCCCAACCGTTCGACGTTGTCTCGATGCAATTTTGCATGCATTATGCGTTCGAGACGTCACAGAAAGCCCGGTGTATGCTCCGCAATGTGAGCGACTACCTCCGCAAGGGTGGAGTATTTCTCGGTACTATTCCCAACGCCGATCACCTATTGTATGCACTATTCCTGTTCTCCTCCCCGTCGAAAGGATAACATCACTCTCAGAGAGCGGCTAGACGCACTGCCTCCCTCTGCGACCGATCTCTCTTTTGGTAATGCGGTGTATACGATTCGTTTTGAAGATCGGCAATCTCGCCCATTGTTCGGGCACCGCTACTATTTTTTCCTCCAGGATGCTGTAGAGGATGTCCCAGAATACATTGTAGATTGGGACAACTTTGTAGGGTGGGTGGATTTCCTGTGCCTGTTTTTTTTTTTTTGCGCCGCGGGTCCCGACGTGGGCTGCCTATTCAACGTTGGACGTCTCTAAATTGCTCTGTCTTACAATCCATCACAGTTTGGCCGCCGAATATTCGCTTCACCCGGTCTACAAGGAAGAGTTTCACCAGATTTTTGCGGAACACTCCAAACAAGAGGAATTCAAGGACCTTCTGATGCGAATGAAGGTGGTCGATGCGAATGGCGAAAGCTCGATGGACGAGGATCAGTGGGAAGCTGCTAGTGAGCCGTTTCACCCCTGCACTTGCAAACATGTTTCTCACAATGGATGCCAGACATTTATATTGGGTTTGCGTTCGAGAAGCGGTGAGGCCGGTGACCAGTTGATGTTGATTGTTTCGGACAGTCTTTTTCTAGTAGTACTTTGCGTGTAAGATGGAATAAGATAGAGCTTGTGACAGACTCGACCATTCGCAGAAGGGGCTTGTACGAACAAGAGTACATCCCGGTAAGATTACATATGAGATAGAATGTCATTCAGCCGCCGAAAATAAAAAAGAGAAAGAGAGGATACAAGCGTAAAAAGGGGGTAACAGTTTATTCTTGACCAAATCCAACAGTTTCCCTATAAATCGTCCATCAACCAAAGCGGGTTTTCAGTAAACGATCAACTCACTCTACAGCAAGCGTAAGTTTTTGCTCCAAGCTTGCATAATCCTTGTATGGTGGCAAATCAATACGGTTGAAACAAGTATGACTCTTTGGTAGTTGCGACGGGTCGCCTGATTTCTCGATTGTGAAACGTCTCGGACCGTCCGAACCTTGAAGGTCCTTGAAACCGTTGACAGGAATCCGTGATGTGCCTGTGGCAAATTGCAGCAGTCGGGATTTGCGTTCAGGTGGCCAACTGCGGATACACTTCCAGAACCACTGGATGACTTCATCATTGACCTCATAACCTCGGTAATCGGTGTGCTTGGTCCAGTCATCGCTGTAAACAGGATAAGTATCCTAGTGTTACAATCGTAAACATCAAAACTTACACATCTATCTCCGACATTCCACCAATAAGTAGCTCGAGCTCTCGTTCATCAAAAACAGTGATGAGTTCTTGTGGGATCAACTCGCTGAAGCCCGACATAAAGGCTTCAAATTGGTCCTTGATGCGCTTCGAGATACGATACTCCACCACGGCATCAACATAATCTTTCTTGTTATCTTCGGTCACGGGCACGTCTGCACCGCCCGGTTTCAGATCTATCGTTACCAACTCTCCAAACCGTTCTTCGGTTGTAGTAAACGTCTCGTCGATGACATCCGTAATGTCATTCTCACTTGGCATGCGATGAGCCAAGAACACATGGTAAACCTGACACTTACAGCATCCACGTGAGACCACGATGGAGTTCTGCATCCACAGATTCCAAGTCGGAAAGTGTAACCTTCTTCCTGAGGATCATCTTGTAAAAGCTGACGATGAAGTACGCGTCAAGGAAGCGTCGGTGGAAAATACCGAGTCCAAGACAACGTCCGATGAACTTGAAGTAATTCAAATGTTCAGGGTTTACTCCTGACGCAGGGTTGATCTGGAGCGTGTAGTTATCATGTGCGGAGTATTCGAACAGACAGTAGAACGGGTTGAACATTTCATGGGAAAGAAGGAAGAAGAATTCTCTGATAGAGGGTCAAATTTATATCGATTAAGCATGTTCAGCTACCCACCTAGAAAGGCCACCGTAATCCAAGCCGTCCTCGCCATCGAACTTGATCATCAAACGCTTCTTCAAATCGTTAGGGGTCTGTCTCATAATTTCCGCGTAACTGTCCTCGAAGATGTGGTTCCGCCTAACTTTAATCTGGCAATTACCTGGTTGGGCACGCATAGCAGGCTGACTGCGGAAATAGATAAGCTTCCTCCGGAAGTCGCGTTTGTATTGTGGGACGTTGGCGTCCAACGTTGAAGGAAGGCGGGGATCGTCCCATGTCGTGGTCTTGGTGTTGTGATCAACGAAATACACGCGCGCAGTTGAGGTGAGACGCATCTCCCAGCCAGAGGGCAAAGGTCCAAGCTGTGAAATAGCTTGTGGTTGTAAGGACGAATTCTGGCCATTTGGTCCCATAACACGAATGATCGTTTGACGGCGAGGGTCAACCCAAGTAGTTGTGCGAGTGTTATGATCAACATAATATGGGCGGCCTTCAGGAGTATATCTCTCCTCCCATCCGGCGGGGAGGCTACCAGTGCCTGGAGTAGTGACATTATTACCGGCGGCGAGAGCAGGCGATGGCGCGTTGTTTCCATTGGGCTGAGGAGTGACAGAACTGGCGCGATGGGAACTCGGTGGTGCGGTGGTGCGGCTGACATCAACCATATCGTCAGCCAGAACACGTCGCGAATGCTGGTCTCTGGCAGCATTCGTCTCGCTGTCCTGATTGCTTGTATTGACCGACTGGTCTGGGGATGGCCTGTTCCACGTCGTGGTCCGTGTGTTGTGGTCTACATAGTAAGTTCGCCCAAGGGGATCGATACGGCGCTCCCAACCGGGAGGTAATGAACCAAACTGGTCGACGTTGGGGTTGAAGTTTCGCTGTTGGTTGGCTGTTGCGCCGGAGGGAGTTGCTGCAGTCGAGGTGTTGGCTTGTGGTGCAGTCGCAAGTGCCCCTGTGCCACCCGAGCTAACAGGACGATTGGATTGGGAAGGTGACTGATCCTGATCAATGATACCAGGCGAAGAGGACGGTCCATGGGGCGTCGTCGCAGGCATGAGAGGTGTCGCCGCCTCGGCCGCATGTGCACTAGACGTCCTGGATAAAGCATTTGTAGAAGAGACAGCATTGGGGGAGAGAGAGATATTGGAATCATTCATGCCCATGTCGGCAAGTGCCGTAGTAACACCCTGTACCTGAGAAGGTCCGGGATTAGAGATGGGTTGGTTGACGTTGGTCGACAAGTATATGATAAGTTTGCCGTGGACGACGAGGTTGTCGTTGGATTTTTTAAGATCCAAAGTGAGCATTTCTGGTAAGGACGTGTGGATCGGACGTGCGAAAACACGGACGACTGGAGGCGCTTACCGTGGCCTCCCAGCTCAAGATCGAGAACGTCGCTGACTCTGACATTAACGACACCAAGGAAGCCTTGGTCGCGCCTCTTGAACTTGCGCTGGTCGAAAATCTGGACAGCGACAACGGAGGAATCTTTAACGGTGCTGCGGATAAGAGATATGAGAAGAAGGATGACCACCAGACGAGCCTAAAGGGAAGGCAAGACCCACATGTCAAAGCTTTCATTCCAGTATGGATTGAGGGTCTTCTTTATGACGCTTGTTGTGTGAGTCTGCTCTGCGTCAACAGTGATGACGGCAAAAGGGTCGGGGAGGCGGAAGACGTCACGCTTGGACAATCCATCCGCGGCGACAACTGAGGGGTGGTGATGAATGTGCACAATCAGGATCGATGGGACGATAATGAGTGAGAGGACGGTGACGGACCCGTTATTCTGACTTTCTTCCTACTGGTGGGAGGTGAGCGGTGGAGACAGGAAAAAAGAAGAGGACACTGACAGAACGGCGGACATGGAAGTAAGAAGAAAGGAGGGGTGCGAAAGAAACGGCTGGCGACAATTCTAGAAATACTATGATCGGTGTGATGATGCGCACGACAACGACGACGACGACGACGACCACAGCAAAGCCGAGCCGAACGCCGACCATTTCAAACGCCGCCCGTCGGCGCATTCGGCATACCCGGCATATTCGGCATGGGTGGGATATTGCTTACCTAAAAAGGCAAGTTAGGTCAAGCTAGTAGTGCCTCGTCCCCTTGAAAGATCTTTCAGAGGCGATTCCATGAAGTATAGCTGCACTCATGTCGACGACAGACTCGCCCCTACACATCGTGAGCGCACCTCCCATAAGTTCACTCCCACATACATATGTGCTGTAGGCTCACCAGCACGCTGCAAACGCCGACGATTTCCTAAATGAAGGCCTGCTGATTCCCGCTGTCGAAGAGCACGCAAAAGCCGCGAAAGCATTCTTGCAGTGCGAGGAGAAATCCAATGATACCAACGTGCTTTCTCCACTCTCCATGTCTCTCAGCGTTGACCTCGACACTACAGACGAAACGCACGCTCCGTATGCTTTACAATGAACACATCAAAGCGGGCAGAGATCTTGAACGCAGAATCGCTAAGCTTCGGGAGGAGAATAGAGACCCGGCCCTCCCCCAAAAACCCCCACAAGTGCCCGCCGAACACAAATCCAATGCCGGGTCCCGTCCCTCTCACCTTGCCCCATCCCCTCCGCTTCCCCCAAGCGCTTCCCTGCGCCTTGCGGACTCACAGAACAACGTCGATGAATCTTTTATGCTGCTTGGGCAACGAGTACGCAACATCTCTCGCTTCTCCCAACCATCTGATCTCTCACCTCTGTCTCGAGAACAGTCTGACCCGGGGGACGCATTCAACAACTTTTGGAGGATTATGGAAGGAATGCTCGACAATCTTTCCCAACCTGTCGCTTTTGCAACCGCCCCCCTCGGAACCGAATCCTCCTTTTCGGGAAAGCGAGACGCTAGCTCAGGAAGCGAGACCGAGCGTGACGAGCCATTCGTTTCCAAATTCTCACGCAGGTTTGGCCTCGACCTCAAGGAAAAATCAAGTAAGTTGGTCTTTAGCATCCGTAGTCACACTGATACCACGCACAAAGAGCCAAATATTGTCGAAGAACCCGATCTAATTTCAGCAGATGAAGGTAGGCTTGGTTATGAATCGACCTAGCTTGACGTCGATCAACTTTATCTTGAGGTGACGACTTGTCAGAGTCATTCTACATGATCCCGTTCGAGTCGGAGCCCGCAACCTCGGTGTTAGCGAAAGAAAACACCTCACTCAAACATGAGATGGAAGAGATGCAACGACGACTCGCCGAAGCAGAGCGCGTGCTGCAATTACGCAAAGAACAAGACCAATTATTGCGGGATAGTATTGTCATGGCACGACATCAGGTATCTTTACCGTCTTTCCCTTGCTACATCACCTTCACCTGGCACTGTCCTGCCCCAGGCTCAGAGAGCAATGGGTACTTCTCTTGTACTGCCACGGTCAGGCGGACAGCAGCCACCGGTCGATCTTGGCGCTCTTAATATTAATATACCGCCCGTTCCGGCTCCTATGGCAGCACTCAATGCTGGGCGCGACCGCGAGACACAACTATTGCGCCGAATTAGGGATCTCGAAGAAGAGCTTCGAGCGGCTCGTGTAGAAAATGACAAGCAGGTACGCCGATTGCAACAAATTCTCCCCTATCTAACGTATCCAAACGTCGCGCAGAAAATCATGATCGCACGGTTCCGTGAACGATGGGAGAAATTGAAAGAGTCTGCGAAACGAAAGAAAGATGCCAGGGCTGCGGCTACGGGGTCCGCGAAAGCCGGCATTCGAGAGCGCATCGAGGAAGAACCTGAAGCAGAGCAAGAGATGGATGAAAACATTCACCCCTAGTTTGCTTATATACCTCTCCAGGACTTTATTTCCGTTCAAGTCTATTGACGACGTATTGTTAGCTATGTGTACAACCCGAATATTTCACACCCCAAACCAGGCATTAAACATTTATCCGGTAGCATGTTGGCACTTCCGAGCGGAATGGCTCTCACTGAGGTACAAGCACACACGCCCGTCAAGACCAAGACAGGATAGTCGTTAGGTGCCTGGCCGAAGATTTCGGACTCGGAGGGAAAACTAGTAGTAGGGCTGGGAGAGAGAAATCCGGCAATAATATTGATGTTCATGGGAAGGTCACTGCTGTTATCGATGGCACATATGCACCATGGAAACCTGAGCGTGGCGCTAGCGCCAACGACATCCATGGGATCATATTCCACGTCCCAGGAAACTGCGAGCGCCGCCGCTTTTCTGGACACGCCAATCAGCGGGATCTATATACGATTCCAGTCAGCCGGCTCGATGACTCGGGAGCCTGGAGGCTTTTCGTACAAGAAGAGAGATAGATTTAGGAGTGCACAGGATTGTCAGCAAAGAGGTCGTAGTCGACGATGCGGAGGGATGAGACCAACGAGTTGAACTGGTCCGCAATATGCTCTAGTGATCCACCGACTTTTGTACCCCTGGGTATGCTTTCCGTCACTACTAGGTCAGCACTTTTACGTTTGGAATGAACACGAAAAAGTGCGATTATTATGTCCACATCGTCCGCGATGTTTGCGTTAAATTTGCGGATTTTTTGCGTCCCGCGCATGACGATGGGGGACGGTTGATCTACTCGATCAACATGCATGACGATCGGAAGTTGCATCGTACTCGAGGTGGCATCATTGTCGTGGGCCAAAGCTTGGAAGTGGAATCTGTTTGTGGAATGAGACTCCAAGTCGGGGACACGGATCGACGGTAGAGTCACTTTACCGCTTCCTCATCGTTTTCCTCTTCCACGCGTTGTAGCACCTCGACGATGATGGAAACATCGGAATCGCGATGCAGAAAGACCTCTTGATTGTCTGGAACTTGTCGCAAGACCCTATCGAGGGATTATGGAACAAGCGTCGCCGCAGAACGTCGAGCACATACGAGGCGTCTATAAAGTTTTCTGGAAAATCTGCTACAATGGCACCACCGAATAGTTCTTTCTGCTTGACCATTGTGTGAGGGGGGAATCTGGTACGCATCACGTGACTCGCCAACGCGTTCGATACGCGTTGTTACCTGTTGAGTAGATTTCTTTTCGCTACTATGTACCCATGTCAGAAGCTCTACGACGGTCTACGATACAACCTCCAACCGACGCCTACGGCAATGCCCGCTCCGGTCTGCCTATCCCCTCTACGATCAAGAAGGCTCCTGCTGCATCGTCTGTGCGTATGAGCCTTGCAGGCCCAGCTGGGCGTGCCGCATATCCGCCTCCTGGCGGTATCCCTGGATCAAATCCTCGACAGTCCACATACAAATCCCAGAACGCCAATCCGCTTCTGCAGAGCACGTCCAAACCAAACTATGGCAGAACTCCCCTCAATAAGTGAGCTTATGTGTCCGTCTGCAAATTCGTCGTACTTCTAATCTGTAATCGCACGCATTTCAAGTTCCACACGTCGTGGATCCATGTGGGGAGGCGGTGGAGCACTTCCTGCTCCGTCGGGGAGTCAAGTACCCAAAGACCCTCGACCGATACGCGAGCGCTCATACCAATCCAAGATGCGCCAAGAAATATTCTCCTGGCTCCAGAGTACAGACTACGAGATTTCCATGCAGACTCTAATAAGTATAACCGGAAAGGACTTTCGTGCCATGTTTCAGCACCTTGTTAGTATAGTCGACCCATCTTATCCTTTTGATCCCAAGATGCGTTTTGAGGACGAATTCCAACCAGCTTTGAAAGCTCTCAAATACCCATTCACATCTCAGATTGATAATAAATGGCTAGCGGCCCCTGGTAGTATGCATTCTTGGCCTGCTCTCCTGGCCGTGCTACATTGGTTGGTAGAAATGGGCAAGGTCAGTCTGGTTTCGCTAGGGTCTGCGCGTTCTTGATCACATTTCAGGCACGAGTACATTACTTGGAAAACGAACACATAACTCTACAAGTGCTAGACAGTATACCAGAAGAATTTCACGATCCGATACAACACCAGGCCCTCGCTTTTGACTATTTTGCGGAGGCCTATATCGCGTTTTTCCACGGTGCGGATATCTTTGAAGAACAAGATAAAGCCCTTGAAGCGCGCTATAGTGAGCTGTTGACGTTTATGTTCCTTTCCACGATGCATTATCTTTCCTCCAGCGAAAAAGAATGAAAGAGTTGTAAACGATCTCGAAGGGCAAAGGGGGCGACTTGCAGAAATTCAAACCGAGTTTGAGAAGCTAAGAGCATCTCCCGTGAGTATAACATGTTTATTGCGAACTTGAATCTCATCCTTTCCAGGCACCTCTTGAGACTTTGCAAAAAGATCATGGATTTCTAGTTAGTGACAGAGCCAAGTTCCATAATGTTCTCCAGCGACTGGAATCGCGGAAGAAACATTTAATCGATACCACTGCCCACGAAAAAGCTGAACTCACCACCCGAAGTAAGCACGTGTGATCCTTGTCAGCTCTTTTTCTAATGTTTGAAAAAGCCTCGAATCTGGAACAGCTCAAGAACGAACATACGAAATTGTCTGATATAGTCAGAGTACAAAACTTGACACCTGAAGAAGTAATTCGCATGAATACCGACCATGAGACGCTGGTCCGGAACCTCGAGGATCTCAAGCATAAAATTTCCGAAGCCCAGAAAGCTGTCATGTCCCTGGAGGTGACGATGACAAATCGAGGAGCTGCTGCTGAAGAGGCGCTCGATCTATATACTAATCTTCTTTCTTCCCTTGGATTATTCCCACCGATCCCACCACCTTTCCAAGATATTGATCTCATACTACAACTCAACATTGCGACAATCAATCCTCAGCAGCTCCTCTCGGGTTCCGACGTTCGAAAGGTGATCAAACCGACACTCAGCACTGTGGCGGAGACCAAGAGGACCGAGCGTGCTGACGTGGAGAGTGAGCGAATCAAGGTCGATAATGAACTTGATCAGTTGACACTGGAGTGTGAAAACGTGGATGAGGAGGTCCAAGAGATCGAAAAAAAAGTAGTGGCGTTGAACGAACAAGCCGACAGCCTCCGGGATGTGAGTGACTTGCTTCATGATTTTCTCTCACACGGCCGAACATCGTGACAGGCGGCCCAGCAAGAGTCTATGGTTAGCAACGCTGAGGCCACGCGACTCGAGAGGGAAGTCGCGCACGCCCGCACGGCAGCATTATCGAGTGGGATGGGTGTGAAGTCGCGACTCCAGGCTCTACAATTTGAGTAAGTAACGTGACATGCTGTCCATTACTATTATTCATGTCAAATTTCACAGCTATCGAGAGCAACTCGCGAAGGTCGCACGTCTTAAGGATGAAACCATTCGGGCCATCGCCAAGAATAGCAATGAGATTGGATTGTTCAAGGAGGAGGTCTCCGCGCAACTCAGGCATCTTCGGAACTTTGTAGAGGAAGGAGGATGATACCATTGTAAGACAGCATTGTAACGTGATCTGTGTTTACTAGTTGTGGATCTTATGGTGCTACTCTCGGTGATCTCGGTCCAGCGCGTCGTTACTAGATGAATGTTCACATTACCGAGATGCAAAAATACTTCGGGGGTCGTGGGAAGCGGAACCATGGGAGGCATGCAAGCACTACTCTCCCAATGTCTTGCTTACCATGCAGTGTGCGGATACTATTCTACCGTCACAGTGGATCTCTTGGGAAACAAGTCATTGGTCAGCAAGCACGGTGGAGGCCGGATTGTGCTTGGCGCTAGCAACATCCTGGATCATCATTTGATCCGCGTTAGTTGTAGGTTAAACCACATAGTTCGGACGAGAGTTGCCGTCAACCTGTAGTACGCACCTGGTACGAATCAGGTTAGAAGTTTGCCCGCAGGCAGCAGCAATGCCTCCATAATTGCTGACGCCATGATTGATTGCGATGAAGCGGGTTATCCCGGGAGTGCTGCTGATGCCGAGTCTCAGCGACGCTCCCACACGGCCACTTTGCAACTTCGGCCTAGGACTAAGAATAAGCAGACAAATGTGACGAGTACCACTGGTGCTGTGGAGTGCCTTAGGGTAAATTCACGGGGCCCAGCTGAGGATACGTCTCACCTTTCTAAGCTCAATGGCTACAGACACATTTGCGTCGTCCGATAACCGAGGAAGAAGTGCAGAAGGTATGTTGGTTCGCGCAACGAGAACGAGAACTTCTGAACCAAATTCAAACCGTCTACAAAACTGTGTTTTGTGAAAATGGAAGTGTCCATCCGAGCTGTACGTTATTGGCGATCCTGAGAATTCACGCAAAATTACAGGGAAACTAGTAGATTCGCGGGTGCGATGCCAAAGACTGCTGTGTCTGAGTGCAAGACTCTACCGTAATACATGTGATAATCCTTTCCCTTACTATTTAGGGAACTTGGCGTATATATCCCCGACTTCTCCCACAACGGTGGCGGCGCCGACTCCTGGAAGCGTCTCCATCCATGCGACATATTGTCACCTGCAAGTCATTCGTCCTCACTGTTCAGATTGCTCTTGGTATCCGATGCTCGAGTGGCGCATGCCCGATTCTCATGGACCGCAGTTGTCACAGGCGGTTCCCAAGAGTACCTGTGTTATGGGCAGTGGAATCCACACTTCAACCCCTCCTAACGGAAAAAAACCTATCGCCATGCATGCATATCTAAGTGGTGTTTTCCTTTTACCGTTCATGCGGTGTTGCGTAGCTATTTCCGGCATCATGTGCTTCTCACTCGGTCCTCCTCAGGATATCGAACTAAGTCTATCGGAACCGGTATACGCAAACGGTCACATCGTATTTTCGTGTGGTTAAGGCCTTATGGTTTCATCTGGAGACCATACGGCGTATCTTTCCATTTACGGGCAAACAATCTGCAGATCCGAACATTGTGCAATACCAGACAGCACTTCAAAAAAAGGATGATGGAGACCGGCTCCCGATGTCTCGGAGAACGTTACGCCATAGCCAAGGTGTACAGCCAGGTGTGTCTTGTTCTCGATAATGGTCACTCGGAGTCCGAAGCAGTGGTGAGAACCATATCGCTGCGGATTATCTCCGGGATGTTCCTCCTTCCCCGTATAGTCTGGGTGAAAATTATTTGGGAGGATGATAAAAGGTGGGTGCGCAGGTGCTGTATTTCTTCGATCTCAATCTCTCGAGTCCCATCGGGATCTTCTTGCTGCGGCTCTCGTCAAGTTATCATGTCGCGCCCTGTGTACAACGATGCTGAGAAGGGGACACTGGAGGTCCGCGCCCCTCAGCTCGCTGCCAACCCCGACCTCACCAAGAGTGAGAAGAAACCCGTCGACATCGACGTGTTCCCCGTGCAATCTCTCAAGAAGGATGCACCTGTCTCCCCTTCCAACGTCGCCAAACCGCCACCTGCCCCTAAACCCAAGAAGATGAAGGTATCCAACTACGTTCGTTTCATCATCTGGTACAATTCATACAGGTGAGTCCATCGATATACTGTCTGCCCATTCACTCATATTGCTATAAAGGCGGTTCTTCACATTCATTTTCATACTTAACTTTGTCGGACTTGGTCTCGCTGCATCTGGTCGCTGGGAATACGCACTCAAGTATCCGGGTGCTCTTGTTTTGGGAAACTTGAACTTTGCAGTGCTCATGCGCAATGAGATCTTCGGGCGCATTCTGTACTTGTTCGTCAACACCTTCTTTGCCAAGTGGACTCCTCTCTGGTTCCGTCTCGGTTGCACCTCTACTCTTCAGGTATGTGGGATCATCGAAAGCTCGAGCACAAACTCATGCCTCGTCCTCAGCATCTTGGTGGTATCCACAGTTCCTGCGCGATTTCTGGCATCGCTTGGATTATCCTGATGGTTGTCAACCAGTTCAGAATGAAGAACGAATACCCTGACCCCTTGTTGGCTTTTGGTGTCATCACGATCGTCATGTTGATCATCACCATGACCGCAGGCCTCCCATGGGTTCGTAACACTCACCACAAGTATGTATCCCAGTGGTTTTTGCTTGAACATCGTTGACAATCCATCTTACAGCGTCTTCGAGAGGAACCACCGATTCTTCGGTTGGACTGCTCTCGTGGTAACTTGGGTATTCACGATTTTGTCCAACACCTACGACGTCACGAATGAACAATGGAGTTACTCCGGAGTTCACGTCGTCCGCCAGCAAGCGTTCTGGTACAATATGGGCATGACACTCTTGTCCGTATCGTCCACTACAAGGTTTCATGGTACTGACAATACGTTGGCAGCATTGTCCTTCCTTGGATCTGTACTCGCAAGGTTCGAGTTGACATCGAACTTGTGAGTAAAGCAGTGAGCTTGAGATATAGATCTGGGTTAACCATATCTACCAGCCATCTCCAAAAGTCGCGGTTCTTCGATTCGAACGTGGCATGCAGCAGGGATTGCTCGCCCGTATCAGTCGTTACGCGGTGTGGGAATACCACGCCTTCGGTATTATCTCGTACGTGAAAATAAATGCGCAGCACCCTATCTGTTTCCTGAGTCCCTCGCAGTGAAGGAACCCACGCCAAATACCACTACTTGATTTGTGGTGTGCAGGGTAAGCTTGTTCATGGCGACGATTTCGCACATCCTCATTGACCCTTCTCCCAAGGTGATTTTACCAAAAGTCTTGTGAACGATCCTCCGAGGAAAATCTGGACGCGTCAGCTCAAGGTTAGTTCAAAACATTTGGACCGAATTGGATTCTCACAGTTTGCCCAGGTCGCCGGTGTCTCCAACACTTCAACATTATATAAGCGTGGCATTCGTATCTGCACGGGAACGGGTCTTGGAGCGGCCCTCTCTACATGTATCCAATCGCCTTACTGGTAAGTTGTGTCTCGCTTGGCGTCGATGAACGGTTGCTGATACGGACCAGGTATCTCATCTGGATTGGCATGTCGCTTCCAAAATTAGCTGTTGTTCCAACGCTGACACATACCATAGGTTCCGACCAAGAGAAAACGTTCGGTCCTACCATTAGTGGGCTTATCCACCGACACGTTGGACCCGAGCGCCTTCTCCTCTGGGACAGCAAGGAACGGGGCGGCCGACCCGACACGATGAAAATATTGAAGGAGGCTTACGACTATTGGCAAGCTGAAGGTTTGCACTCCTTCCACGCTCCTCCGGAAGCCGAAATGTCACTAACGTTGACACACATTGTAGTGGTGTTCATCACTTCGAACTATGTCGGTAACTTTGAGATACAACACGGTTGCAAGGCTCTCGGCATTCCTGCTTTCGGTACTCTTTGGGATTTCGTAAGTGCCGTCGATCTCGGTTAATTTGTAGCATCTCTTAATCAATGTCCACACTTTCTCAGTGATCTTTCTGATCGGTCATGGTGGGGGAAACGTTGATCAGCTGTTTATCTTCTCGTCCGTCGGTTTCTCAGGCGCCGCGTGGAATGCTTCCGACAACTTGCTGCGTTCGTTCACGTTGTCATGCATGTGTGAGATTTCTGGGACAAATTTTCCCATGGAACGCGTAATATCCATGGCCCGAATCTTTCACTAGGAAACATCCTTGTACTTGCGTTGGGGGTTTAACTAGAATATCACCTGTGTATACTTACCACCATTCTTTCACACTTCATCCAATTGCTTGCTATTATTACTGGTAACATTCAGGAAATTTTACATTCTAAATTATGGACAATCAAATTTCTGTTTTTAAGAATGAAAAGCGGGCTCGTCGAGATGACGAGGGAGGAAAAAAAAAAAGAAAAAATAAATAGCGGTCGTCAAGACGAAATTAGATGAGACAGTATTCCAAGACTTCTCCCGGCCGTCCCATCCATCGCCAACGTTTGTTGGGATCTATCGGGGTATTCGGTTCCAAGCGAACCCCTCGCCTGGCAAGTTCAACAATGATACGTGCGATGTTGCGAGTGTCCTGGTTTAGACGCGACGGTCAACACGATGACCACACAGAATTGCACACGATTCTACTGACATCGATCCCGCAGTGGAGTCTTCCCTGAAATGGGCCTAATCTAAGCACGCGCAGTTGTTGTGATATATTCAATGATCGGATGGGGTAATTAGGCGAAAACTGCCATGAGGAATTAAACACCGCAGGACATGACGACCCGACGAGCACAGGTGACATACCACTTTACAGACGCTCTGGTTCTCAGATGCTGCTTGGGCTGCTGCCCAAAGAGAAACGATCTTTCGGGCGTCAAGCACATCTCCCTTCAGCCAAGAGGGCATTGGCACCTGTCAAACAAGGCATGGTATTGTGGCCGTCGCATTCGAACGGGGTAGTAGTTGTCACCAACGTTTGATATAAAGCACTGCTTTACTACAAAATCCCGTACATCGAACGGGCCGTCGCTGCACCAACAGAATCGTTGCAATGGTCTGCCATTCTTGGGATCAATCAGGCCGTGTTGGGCCAAAAATCGCGCAAACATCTTAAGGACTTTGGGAAAAGTGGGCGCATAGTCGACTTTGTCCTACATGAGAACGGTAACGGGGCGAGGGACACGAAAAGAGGGGAAAAAAAACGGACTTGGGTTATTCCGGTGAGATCGGTACAGAATTGCGAGAGTTGGGGTCTCCATGTGGGTTTGACAAAACTACGAAATTCGCCGACGATTTCCAGACGGCTGGCTCTTCCTTTTACGGACTTGTCTTTCCAGCGTAAGAGACAGACCGGCCACTCCTTTTTCGGGATGTGAAGAACATGTGAGGACGAGAATGCGGGGATGAGCGCACGATGATTTCATTTGCCCACTCGAAGCCGGTTCCTTGGAAGCACGTCGCTTCGACGTCAAGGACAAGGAAAGCATCGTACGGCTGTTTCGCAGGGATGTATTCTATTTGTGAGGGGGTTGGGAATTGTTCTCTTGAAACGTGGGACTCGTCGAAAAGTTTCGGAGGTGGGTTGTAAAGCAAGGACGGCATTGGTGCGGCCGAGTCGACAGGATTTTGGTTTTTTGTGCTCTGGGGAAATTTCTTGAAGATGAAAAGTACTACGACGGGAAGGAGGAGGAGGGCAAGGGTGGGGGCGTA
The DNA here is from genome assembly GCA_038094615.1 of Heimioporus aff. retisporus. Taxonomy (NCBI): domain Eukaryota; kingdom Fungi; phylum Basidiomycota; class Agaricomycetes; order Boletales; family Boletaceae; genus Heimioporus; species Heimioporus aff. retisporus. Next base: position 17,705 of record JBBPUI010000526.1, read on the forward strand.
GAGGGAGGTCAGAATGGGCATGAGTTATACGGCGAGGTCGTTTCAAGGAGGCGTGTTGGGCTCATGTTGGTGTCTGTCTGTCAGGTGGTGGGTCAAAGGTCCATTTCCAGATTCGTCTTGTGTTCTCTCCCACTCATGTCTGCCCAGCGTGGCGACGACCTCGAGGACGATTTCGTCCCGGACGAGCTGGTTGCCTCCTCCGGCGAGGAAGACGCCGCCTTTGACCCCCGCCAGGGTGCAGACGGTCTCCTCAGCGCAGACGAAGAGGACGAACCCGCCCCAAAAGGCAAGGCGGACTCGGCGAAGCGGAAGCGTAGTAAAAAGGAAAAGGAGAGAGAGGCAAAGGTCACTCGAGCCGTCCCGGAATGAGCTGCGACGATGTTGACGGACTGTCGTATAGAGGCGGAGGCTCGCAGAAACAGTAGAAGTACCGGAGGACGTCTCCGTCGCCGCACAACCGGCCCCCGCGCTCGCGGACTACATGTCTGCTATGCAGGCAAAGGCGTTGCCAGAGTTGACCAAACTCGAGCTCAGCGACGTTCGCATTCCCGGTGAGCTCATCCGACATATTCCTCTCTTCGCGATCTTGATTAAACCACAGACAGAAACAGCAATATCGGACACGACCCAATGGACGGAGTCGAGGTCTTTGGACCGTCTGGTTGATTTCATCATCAAAGGTGATCTCTCGCTGCAAAACCAAGTCCAACAGTCGATTTATTACCGCTAGTTCTTCCCCCGTTGCACAAGAGACTCTCGCAGCGATCCAAGTCGCCAGGTGCACCCACCTTGCTATACGTTGCCGGAGCAGCACTCCGGGTGGCCGATGTGACCAGAATTCTCAAGGATAAGAGACTGCGCGGCGATAAGGGTGGTGACGTCGCTAAGCTTTTCGCAAAACATTTTAAGCTGGAAGAGCATGTTGCATATCTCAAACGGTCAAAGATTGGCTCTGCTGCTGGCACACCTGGCAGGATAGGGAAACTTCTTTGTGAGACGGGTGCGTGCAACGGCACGGAAACCATGCTCGATTTAACTCTTCCCAGACGCGCTATCCGTGTCCCAACTCACCCACATCATTCTTGACCTCTCTTTTCGGGACGCCAAGAAGCGCAACCTGCTCGAAATACCGGAGAACCGGGAGCAGATATTCAAAACGGTCCTTGGGGCCCCCAGGGTGCTCGAGGGAATTAGGCAGGGAAAAATACATGTGGTGCTGTTTTAATGTTTAGCCGGGTGGCTCGTTCGCGCGCCATGGTGTAGATAAAAGTAGCATACTGATTCTAGAAACCTTTTGGATTGACTCGCAGCGTCAACTTTGGAGGCCGTCCATGAGGAAAAAGAATGGCTCAATGCAAAAAGGAAACACACCCTTGTCCACTTGGGCACCTTGTGAATGCCCTTTCGATACCCACGCGCAGTCGAGCTAAACACGGTGTACTTGTCCTTTGCAGGCATTTCATGCTCTTTGGGCAGGAGCAGGGCGTGTTCCTGGGACTGTTCAGTCACCGGGCCACATCGGTGGTGTATGGTGCTCACCAAGGCCTTGCACTGGACGCCACTGGCACGAACGGCCTCGATGACCGTGTCCACCCTCTTAAGCCGGGCACGCGCGTTGGCCTTGCGGGTTACAGACAGCTTCCAAGGCGTTTTCCTGCAACCTGCTCAACATTTTGATCACCTGAAAGCATAACACTGACCATAGGAGACCGCCTAGCGTAGCAGACGTTGGGTGGAACGCGCCAAACATACTCCAAGATCGAGTGAGCAGCGGAACCAAAGTGCCGAGATCGTGCCGGTCATATTTTTCAATCTCCGACACCCTCCAGTACTCACCGTCTTTGACGACGACGACGACGACGACGATGATGGCAGTCGAGACACAGGCAACGCCCGCATTGAATGGACACGCCCTCGATGGCGACATCGACTTGGCCAAGGAGTCTTCGCTTAGATTCGCCAGCGGTCTTATTC
>JBBPUI010000527.1:0-19671 GCA_038094615.1 Heimioporus aff. retisporus
TGCCGGGTCGATTGTGCGAAATCATATTGCCCTGTTTGACAACCGTTTTAATCCAAAATAACAAATGTGCCACTGACTGCGGGGTGGGCGGGGGCCATCCAGGTATGTTATATCTCTTTCGGGTTACGAGGCAAGGGTATATAAACCTGCCCTGCCGGGCCCTATCTGACTTTATCCCTCTCCCCTTTTCTTCATCATCTCATCGATCACAACGACATCATGGGCTGGTTCGACTCCTTCGAAGACCACAGTAACGACTACGTACGTCATTCGCTATTTACGATCTGCGGATGTTGACACCATCCTGCAGGGGTCCACGCACAAGGCGTCGCTCTCTCACGAACTTATCTCTGGTGCTGCCGCCTTCGAGGTTCGTGCGCCATCCCCTGCCGGTCTCGTATCGTCGTGTCCAATGTTACCGCGTCGTCTAGGCTGCCAAGGCATACGAGGATCATGTAGCTAGGAACGGCCATCCTGATAACCATGCCAGGGCCAAGGAGGTCATGTAAGCATTCTGTTCGGTCAATGATATCGTTGTCTCGATCCGATATCATAATGAATATAGGGCCGGTCTGGCCGGTGCGTTCATCGACCGAGAGTTCGAGACCAAAGGTGTAAGTATTTACGAGTTACTTGCTCACTGTGCCGCAAGGCTAATCAATCCCTGAAGTTAGACTACCTGGATCGAGAGCGTGCTAAGAGGCAGGGTAAGTTAATAGGTTACTGTTCTCGTCATTATCCTGCGACATTATTGCATTCAAAACAGCAACAGAACATATTGAAGAAAGATTTACTGAGGACGAGTACATCAGTTACAGAGACTGAACTACCTAGAGTTGTTGGAAAGTGTTGTCTAAATGTATACATATGACGATTGGCTGTGTGAGAAATGGTACAGCGCAACACTCGGTGATTGCATGAATATGAGGAGGACGAAGAGCTATGACAGGCTGCTACGTTTGGGGGATGAAGTACTGGCTCAGTGAGATGCAATTTCAGAATCATGCAATAGTAGCCGGGACAGTACTCCAACTTGTGCGGTATCGCGGCGCCATTGGCACCTGTAAATGATTGCGTGCCAGAGCAGTGGGACTAAATGGCCTGACCGCAGGGCGTGACCGACTATGTCCTGTACTAAGAAATCATGGATCCGACGTCGTTCGATCGCGATCCAGTTGGCTGTGTCACCGGCCCTGTGAGAGACGGCGTGGCTCGGACGAAGAGCGACGGGGTAAAAGGACCGCCGTTAGACTAATTATCGACATGCGTACTGTACCGTACGATTATATAAGCAGGGATTAACTAGCGCGAGACCGGATTTCCAACAGGCCCCAGCTATGAGCTGGTTTACACACACGGCAGGATACTATACTGTAGCTATTGGCTCGCTCGTTGCTCGAGTTTCTTGCAGATCAGCTAACACTGAATGTGACGTCACGCTGTACTCAAGCTCGATATAGCTGTGAGCTCGTAAGATCCAGTCTCTGAGACACGCACTTGGCAGAACAGTGGCACCGGCCCGGTTAGGCATATTCTGTCAGTGACGTCCTGGTCATTTTGCCATTGATTCATTGAATTACTCTCCTATCCTCGTTGATCAAGAACACGAATATCACACAAATGACTCCAAAAAAAAAAAGTGGCGAGATGATGTTAGCGCTCTAAACATCGATTTGAAGAGCCGAAAACGAGCGTGCAGAGTATATGCAGATAAATGGAGTCTTCCACCACCAAGAGTAAGAGGTTGAAACGGGAGGAGGGAAAGAAGAGTAAAAGTAACCCGAGACACCGTTCCGATAGCTGGATCATTCAATGTCAATGCTTACACCCAAAGAATCGGAGGATAAATGAAAGAGTATGAAAAAGCCAACGAGCGTGGTATCCAGTAAATAGCATAGCCTATCCTGGCCTGACGATTCGGAAAGCAAACTCGAAAATTGAGCGTTCGAACAACAAACAGAGAGGTAGTAGTGCCAACCTTGCGAGAGGGAAAACACGAAAGTAAGGAGAAAGGGATTACGAATTCCGTTGTGTTGTACGGGGGATTAGGACCTGCGACAAACCTGACATGTGCCGGGGATCAAAATGAATACTAGAGTGGGTTTATAACGGCAGTGTCAGGTCAGGTATTCGGAGAAAAACAGTATGTTTGCGCGTGTCGGTCGTCAAGAAATGCATGTAGAAGGAAGAAGGGCACACATGGGATGGATTTGGAGGCGGATCGTGTCAAAGGTCAGCCCCAACAGCGTCCACAACATACAACACCTGCTGGGGTCTCACAAACAGCCCCATTGAGTCCGAGGTCGACATATCGCTCGCGGCAGGCGACGCGCTCCGCATCCGCTTCATCCTATCCAGCCCGACATGCAACTGGTCCCCCTCACGCTTCGTACCCCCTGGCCCCTTGTGCGCCGACGTCAGCATGCTGTGAGGCCATTCCGCCTTACGTCGCCGTGGCGCACGGGCGTCATCACCCGCACCAAACTCCCACTCGGAGCCATTTCCGCCGATGTCAAAGTACCGAATACCGCCCCAAGAACCGTCGCACCATGCACGGCCATCGCTAAGGTCGCCTACCCACGTATCGATGGGGACTTCAACGCCCACCCATGGACCATGTTCGCCTAGCACCTCTCCAATATATCTTGCGAATGCGCGGAAACGCTTCCGCTTGGATGATACGATACAGGGAATGCCGATGTCGAGCGTTGCACCTGGCGGCACTCCTGCTGCAAGGGCTGATTCTGTAAGTGCCAGTTCGGGCGACGATTTCATCTCGGGTGTGTGTGCAGAAGTAGTCATCGTTTCCGTGATATCTTGCTCAGCGATGGTATTCTCGGCGGTCTGATCATCTTCGGGTGGAGGGGGAGTCACGATTGGATCTGCTCCTTGGTCCGAGGTTTCGGGTGCAGTATAAACCGTATGGAGATTCGTCTCTGTGTCGTCATTCCCATCCGGCAACTCCGCTGGGGGGAGAGCAGGCGTGTTCTCTTTGTCAGTATCCGCCTTTAATCCGTGGTCTTTCCCACTGATCTCTACCCGGCCGACACGCGGAGAGGGTGAGGGCGAGGACTTCTGGCTTCCGTTCTTCTCCACAACGTTCTTCCCCAGGGGTCTTTTCGGTGCGATTGGCGTCGTACGACCTGCAGAGGGTAGTCGTTTTGGCACCGACGCGGGGCTGATCTTATTGGTATCCTTATCTGGATGTCGCACAGGGGTTCGAGTGGAGGCGATAGACACACCGGAAGCGACGCGTGTTCGGACAGACTGCACACCGCCTGGACCTGTTGCACCGGACGGTGTACCTTTTTTGGAAGTCGTCCCGACGGTACGTGTACTGACTGTTGAGAGGGTGGATCCACCAGATATTTTGCGGGATCGCGCGTCGTTGGACCCGGCTGAAGTCGGCGTGACAAGTTCGGACTGTGCGGTACGGAAGGTAGACTCGGACGTCGCGGAGGAAAGGCTGGAGCCCGGACGCTGTGCATAGGATGGTATGCGAAGAGTAGATAGACCATTTGTTGCGTGATGGGATGGGTGGTGAGAAGAACGGAGAGTAGTAGAGTGTCGAGAGCGGACGGAAGCAGGAGGATGTTTAGTGGGCGTAGTATGAGATCGCATGGATGATGTGCTACTGGTGATAATCTTGGACAAAGTGGGCCGCCCATTTGGAGAATTCGAGATCGACGGGGTTGGCGTCGAGGTTGTATCATGGTCATCGTCTCCTTCTCCGTCGCCGTCCAATTCGCCTGCACGGGAGTCCCGATTGTCTCCACCAACAGCTGGACGCACACAGGTTGTGGTTGTCGACGGCGACTTTCGATGGCCATGGCCGTGAGCACGACCTTTATCTGCAATTCCAGATCGCACACTCGTAACACTCGCCGAATCTGGCGTGAGCTTAGAGTCGGGTCTCTCACTCGCCCGCGAAGTTGTGCTGTGATTGCGCACCCTCGGAGAAGCGGATGGTGTGAGAGTAGCCATACCACGCGCGACACTGCGTATTGAGCCCCCCGGACCGACAACGTTTCCGTCCCTACCATGGGTATGGGATTTGGAAGAAGGAACCGTACGAGAGAGGACAGAGGCACGGAGGGAATGAACCGAGAGTGTGTCCGAGTCTGCATCGGCGGCCCCACGGATCAGTGATGGGCGGAGAGCACGAGACAAATGAGGATTTCGGAGCGCATGATGTGGTGCAGGGGAGATAAGATCTTCGACAGGAACTTCGATCTCTGAAAACCGCACACAGTAATAAGTGATTCAGAAGAAATAGATGAATAAGTCGATCAATGAACATTAGGGGAAACAATGAGTAAACTGCACCTTGTGAGATCTCTTTGAGCGACCATCCTTCAAGAGCGTCAAAGCCACCCTCTTGGCGTACTCCCATCCACCGCTTTCTGATCCATCTCACCAAATCGACGCGAGCTTCCTCTACCTGCGCGCGAATCCGTGACGTCTGCGAGAGCATCGTTGCATCCGTTTCTGTAACATGCGGACGTAGCAGTATGCTGGAGACAAGTGTCTAGTCAAGCGTAAATCAGCATTTGATACAAACACAAGAAAGTCGCTCACGCACCTGATAAACTGTGGCGGCATAGCGTTCGCTCATACCTCTCTTAAGCGCTTCCATGACCCAACCGACCCTCTCACCATCTTCAAATCCGACCCCGTCCCCTTCTAACATCTCAACCCACTCTGGCTGCTCAAAACATAACTCGCTTTCCTTCACAAGACACTCATCAATCGCTTTTTGCGCCGTCGACACCATCTCCCTTGAAGTATCTGCCCACGCATCAATGGCAGAATCTAGCTTCTTCATCGCGTGTTGGGCGGAAAACAGTAATGGGAATGCGTTGGTGGGTGTCGTACGTTTACCAACGCCTTTGACGACACTATCCCGTATTTTTTGAGGTAGAGCGGCGAATTCGGCGTTACACCATCCTTCCCCGAAAAGGCCTACCAGCGCGCGCCGGGCGCCTCGCTCAAGGTAGTTGTTGGCAACGTCATCTGCGAGCGCAAATTCAAGCGCGCGGGGAACTCTGCGGGCACATTGACGGCATCGACATCCGCCAATACCCCACTTGGCGTTTGTGATACGCTCATATTCGTCGAATTCGAGGAACGCGTGGAATAGCCCGTGGAGCATCTCGTAAACGATGCGAGCTTGGATCTCGGTGCAAAGGTGAGGGAGTGAAAGATAATTTGCGGATCGAAGAATGGCAAACGCGGTATCGAGGTCATATGTTCGATGGGAGAAGACGAGAGTGCCGGTATAGATGTAGCCGAGGGTGAAGTGAAGGGACGCGGGTGTGAATGGCGGAGAGGGAAGGGTGACGGTCAGCGGTTCGCCGGGCGTAGATGAACCGGTTGTGGTGGTGGCTTTGGAACCCCAAGTAAGGAGCTGGGTGCGGAAGTAGGGAGAACGAGAGACGAGAATGAAACGGTGAGAAGAGAAGATTGCGGTAGTGTGCTCGGGATTCGATGTGGAAAATGTGCCTGTGAGGGAGATGCGGATGTCTGAGTAGAGACGAGAACGCCACATATAAACGAGGTCTTTGCGAAGTTTGTCGACACAATTTTCCTCGGCGTTGACGAGGTCACTTGATTCGGAGGAATCAAAGAGGAACTCGAAGGCCCCTCCGAGGCCCTTTCCAGTGTAGAGGTATTCCAGCTCATTGGAGAAAAGGGCCGGGGATATTTGTTGGGGAATGCGGAGAACGCCCCCTTGAGTGGTGGAAGGAGAGGGGGACGAGGAGCGGAAAGGGGAAGGGGAACGTGAGTTGTGAGCGTAATCTAGAGTGAGAGTCAAGGATACGGAAGACTGGGCGGGTGCCGGAGAGGGGGAGGGAGAATAGGGAGTCGGGGAGGCGATGGGCGGAGGGCGAAAGGAGAAATAGCGCGCCTGAAACGAAGGCGGGGCACGCGCATACACGACGGCTACGAAGAGGCGTGAGTGCACGACACGGACGGCGACGAGACGGCAGACCTTTGTGGCCCCAGACCTCCTCAGCAACGTCGCGATCGTCGTCAGGATGCAGCTCCCATACGACATCCGGGAAGCGGTCCTTGGCGTTGTGGAAGAGCTCGAGCAGGTCGCTTTGCCAGGCCTGCGTGGAGAGACGGGATGCCTCAGGAATTCCAGGGGGAGGTTGGGTGTTCGTCGCCATGAACGGTGAGGACGACGTGTTGGACGACGGCAACGACGGCGACGACGAGCGAACGAGCTGGAAAGTTTCTGCCGGACGCAAAACACGTGTTGTGATAGGGTTAGGGTTAGAATAATCCACGATGGCCAAGAAAGCGGCGGCAAGGGCAGCGACTCGGAGGTCGCGTCGGTACGGCGAGGGCGAGGATGATCAGGCAAGAATCGACGTCCCCGTGGCGATGTGGGCGAGTACCGAGGTCGAGCGATGCTGACGGGTCCCCGCTAACCACACGTCGATTGAAAGGACTTTGACCACTGCGACCCGCGCAAGTGCTCGGGAAAGAGGCTCGCCAGACTTGGTCTCGTCAGGGAACTCAAGGTCGGTCAACGCTTCCGCGGCGTCGTCGTATCGTGAGTTGCTGCGCGTGTGGGCGTGCACGATCCTCACCCGATCCCGCCAAAGACCACAAGGCACGTCGATCGTCAGCCCAGCCGACAGGGACATCGTAGCCAAAGACGGGCTCGCAGTCGTCGAGTGCTCGTGGGCACGGCTGTCCGAAGTCCCCTTTTCGAAAATAGCAAGTCCACATGAGCGTTTGTGTATGCAGATCTGCAGTGACCCGCACGGTCGATGCGCTCACGACATGCTCCAGTGCCATACCTTCTCGCTACGAACCCAACGAATTATGGTAAACCATGGAGGCTCAACTGCGTGGAGGCTCTCGCCGCTGCCTTTTACATCACCGGATTCGACCAACATGCAGAGTCCCTCCTGAGTGGGTTCGGCTGGGGAGACGCATTCTGGAAAGTCAACAGGCGAGTGCAGTCGCTCTCTACATATCGTACACACGGATTCTAGTCGCCATCAGGGAATACTTGGAGAGATACAAAACCTGCAGCTCGGCAGAGGAAGTCGCCGCCATGCAGGACACGATTCTCGCCGAACTCGAAAACAGCTACAAGGAATCACGCAAGGCCAAAGATACAGGTTTGTTTACTGCATTCAGAGATCGTACGGATCGTTCATCCTGCCAGCAGAACCTGTCTCTGGAAGCACTGAGGACCTCTTGGTGCCCAACCCGAACCATGCCCAGCTGCCAGAGTCCGAGTCCGAGTCCGGGTCTGCGGAAGGGGATGAAGATGACGACTCATAAATAAAATTACATAATACATATCTAGCACGATCACTACCAACTCCTTCCACACCGTAAATTGAAGCTATGCGGTATTACGAGCAGCGTTATCCAGAGGTCGACGAACTTGTCATGGTCCAGGTTCGTCAGATCGCGGAAATGGGCGCTTATGTGAAACTAGTGAGCGTTTCGCCGTACGGTCACTAGCGATAGATGCATTGACTGTGGACACAGTTGGAGTACGACAACATAGAAGGAATGATCCTGCTCTCCGAACTCTCCAGACGACGGATACGATCCATCCAAAAGCTGATCCGCGTCGGCAGGAATGAGGTCGTCGTTGTGTTGAGGGTGGATCGCGAGAAAGGTGTGCCAGAACCACATTCACTTTCATGGCAGATCAAGCTTATTTTAATCCCCCCGGGATCCGCCCTCAGGCTACATTGATCTCTCCAAACGCCGCGTGTCGCCAGAAGACATCACCAAATGCGAAGAACGGTACATGAAATCCAAAGCCGTGGCTTCCATCATGCGCCATGTCGCGTCCAAAGTGCTTTCCCTCGATGCACCCGCGCCCGCAGAAGATCAAGGCGCAGGTGCGACCGCAGAAGAGGCAGCCGGTGGTGCCTCAAGCGAAGAGGCCCGGTTAGAGAAGCTGTACGAGCAGGTCGCTTGGCCGCTTGGAAAGGTCTATGGTCATCCGTATGATGCATTCAAGTTGGCTCTCACGTGAGTGCTCTTTCACCCATGTACAATGCAGGTTCCGAGTAAATCTTCATCCGTGTGTGTGCTAGGGAGCATGACACGGTCTTTTCTTCACTCGCTAGCCCACCCAGTCCGGCGACAACAGAGGCGCTCATGAGCACCATCGCGCGACGGCTTACACCACAGCCGATCAAGCTTCGTGCCGACATCGAGTTGACTTGCTACACACCGGCGGGTATTGACGCAATCAAAAAGGCGCTGAGGGCGGGAGAGAAGGAGAGCAACGAGACCGTACCGATCAAGGCAAAATTGGTTGCGCCGCCACTGTATGTGCTCAGTACAAACGCGACAGACAAGGTGAAGGATCCAACGGGTGAATTTCCACGAGAACTGAATTGTTCATAGTTTGTCGCGGTTGATCGCCTTGAGCGTGCCATCGAATCTATTCAGAGTGCCATCGAGTCCCAAGGAGGTGCACTGATTGTCAAGATGAAGGTACGCTGTTAGCACCTGGTAGTCGTGATTGACATAATGTTGTCACAGCCGAAAGCAGTTTCGGAGACGGAAGAACAAGATTTGGCGCAGCTAATGGCCAAGGCTGGACAGGAGAACGCTGAGGTATCAGGTGACGAAGATGATGAGGAGGCAATGTAGCCGTCATTGGAGCGATGTATGTATTGTAAAGTTTTGTTTTCCGACAACTTGGGACCAACCAAGGAACGCAAGCAACTTGCAGCATCATTTTCACACATATTTCGACACGATGCCGCATTTCAAAGATCTGGCACTGCCACATACTACCGTCTCACTTAAGGGACTTCGAGTTGTTCAAAACCCGACCAGCTTCGAGGCTCATCTCTACTTGGTGCTCCAGCGTTCCCCAGGAGCGGTGGTTACAGATGCACCATCCACATAACCCGAATCTTGTCCGATATGTGGTGCAAAGGTTTGCGTTGTTGGCTACTCTGGTGGATGCCGTTCGTTCATTTTGTCTTACTAGCTCGGATGTGATTTCTGATTTGCGTGTTAATGTGTTCGAGAACAATTCGACGAGCGTTGCTTGGTACAAGGTTTTGTTTTATTTAGTTCCACTCTCTGGCCTTGGTCTCACAGAGAAGTAGGAACGCTTCCTCTCAGACCTGGAGATCATCGAGCATATCGTCGTGGGTATTCTCCGCTGGTGAATTCAGAACAGAACTCAAAAATTTCCGCAGCACAACCAAACTTCAACTATCTGTTGGATTATCCACCGCCCAAAACAGGGGTGGTACGTTCGCATCCGATCTCCAACCTTTCCTCCAGGAGTCTTTATCCCGCTACTTCCCGTACCCCGTTCTTCGCCAGATTTCACAGAAGCGGCCCTGTCCTTCTCGTGTCGCACAAATATTTACCCTTCTCCACCACCATCCCTAGCAATTGACAACGACAAATTTTCGACTGACAACTCAGTCTCCGATAGTACAACCGTACACTCTTATCCCCCCACTCCTCCTTCGGCACCTGCTGTTATTGCACCTCCCTCCCCACCGCCAATTGACGCCAAACTCGACACAATCGAACCACTCTCTGCCAGGACCCCGAAGAGAGCACCAAAATTACTGCCTACGAAGATCACCCGATTCCTTCTCGCGCCCCATTCGTCCCCCCATGTACCTGGTCCGCAGCCGGACGAACAGCGATCATTTATGACTCGCGCCCTTTCCTTTTTCCAGAACAACAAACCTTCTCACTCCGTTTCTTTCACGCTCTGTGCACTGGATAAACCAGTGCCGCAGGTTGCAGGTCCGCTAGAACCGCGGCAACGACTTTCACAACTTATTCCCAGGCTGCCCACGCCGCTTCTTACATTCCACGACAGAACACCGGTGTTAACGGTTGGTTCCGTCACTGGGTTGCTAGAGATAAACCGGGCAGAGGAGCGTATTTTGGGTGTGGATACGAGTTTCTGGATTGCTATTGCTTTAACATACCTGGAATTCTTGGAGGAGAGAGAGGTATGCTCGACTCTCCTTTTCTTCCTCTAACAGAGATTCTGACGAAGCCGGGTCCAGAGTTATCTGGCTGCGCTGACTGACTAGGAATTTTAAAAAAAATTGTAGCTGCTTACGATTATCTATCCCTTCTACCTTGCTTAGCACGGTCGTTGGTTGACCTCGAGGATTCTACGAAGATTTTATACAAATGGTCTACGGAATTGCTTTCCGCGCAGACATGTCACGCGTAATACGCAATCTGGTACTGACGAAGGGATGAGTCGATACTATCGCTAAGTGTTCTATCTTCTCGCCTTTGTGCCTCTGTCCTTTATACCTTTTACTGTGTAACCGTTACCTTCATCGCAAATATGAGTTCCCTTTGGTAGGGTTCACCGATAACCACCCCACAGCGCTCATAAAAATGGTAATGAAACCTGGTGCGGGAACAAATCCCTTACTTTTCTGGCTACACAGCATACTTTGCCATCGCACAGAAGCTGGCAGATTTGGGATGAAAGGTGTAGTAAGAGGATGTTCGAATCGTTCCCAGTGGAACAAGGTAAATGTCTAAATGTCATAAAATTTCATTCGATCAAAGGGTATCATACTTATATACTAAACGCATCGTCAGACAAGGCGATTCGACTGGTTACGATCATGTTCGATCGGCAGAAACATGCATAAATTTGACGAAGCAAGTCAACGATTGCGCGATGCACCATTCGCTCACCTGCGGTCCGTGTCTGTTCGTACGAGCCCCATCAGCTACACAACCGTCTACAAAACACATCACTCACCCCATGATACACACACAATATGCCACCATCCTCCACGAAGGAGGCACAGAAGCAAAAAATTTCCGATGATGACCAGCCCAAGAATAGTCTGAATCGAGTTGCACGCATAAAAGAAGAAAAAAAGCGCGCGCTGCAAAGTGCACCCAAGAACGAAGGCACCACATGCGACATCCAACCATCTCGTACCCCAGAAGAGGTGCGCCCCGTCGCCACACAAAGACGACACCCTTCCGTTCGCCCACGAGGGGACGATATCTTGCCCGCGTGTGAAGGGGACTCGCATCTGGGGAGAAGAGTACACGTCGACTTGCCAAGTAACCGTAGGACAGGTCGCGCAGTCGGCACACTGCGTACCTGCTTTACCCTCGGGTGTGCGGGCAGAAATGACGGGTATCTTCCGGGGCCAGACGTGAATCGTCGCGCGAACAAGGCGTTCACAAGGAACGCTTGGGGTGATAATGGCAATAAACATCAAAGGTGGCACTCGCCCGATCCCCGCGGCACGTTTCAAAGCCAGTGTCCCTCGACGCCTCGCCTCTGGAAAGAGGGTCCTTGGTGTGTACGAGGCCAAGCTGCTTTTCTGGTATGCCGCTCAGTTGGTTACAACTGGGCCCCGCGAGAGCCGATCGAGGGGGACGATATGCTCAGACCTTGACCCGCTCACGAGGGTGGACGCAGAGTCCTGTGCGTGGTGAGCATTGCAGCCTTCGAGCTGATCATGAGAGAAGATCAAACTTGGCAGCATCGCCTCATAAGTACTCCAAGAGTATTCCCACGGCGACTCACAAGGACGCCTGGTGCGGTGGCGCTGGCAAGCGTGCACGCGGGCGACTGCGACCTAATATAGCTTCAACACGTGATTGATTTTGTTACACGTGACCGAGACAAAGTGTGCGGAGTTTGAAACGCCAAGCTTTTGCGAACCACAACCAACCAGTCTGCTGACCAACGCGAACCTACGCAGTTGTACAACAGTCACAACATGGTACGTCAATTCACTCTCTTGCACAATTTCATGCACCATTTTACGCGTTTTGCAGTCCGTATCACCAGCTACAATGCGTCGCCTGATGCGCGAGATCTCCCAGCTCAAGAGCAGTCCTCCAGAGGGTATTCGTATCGTCACCAGCGAGGAGAATATTCTTGATATCACCGGAATAATTGAGGGACCTGGTAAAGTTATATGTTGTTGCACACAGCTACCCTCACTGAACGCGTATTCGGCCGTGGCCAGAAAGCACGCCATATGCAGGAGGATACTTCCGTGTACGGTTCCGATTCACTGAAGAATTTCCTGCAGCCCCTCCGAAATGTTTGTAACTCGTAGGGTCTTCCGTCGTTGTTCTTATCGAACTTGCAGGTTGGTTCGCTACCAAGATCTTCCACCCAAACGTATCGTCTGCGGGTGAAATATGTGTCAATACTCTAAAAAAGGACTGGAAGTCTGCGTATGGCATTGGTCACATTCTAGTGACTGTGAAATGTCTTCTCATCTACCCAAATCCTGAGTCTGCGCTCGACGAAGAGGCTGGGAAGCTTTTGTTGGAGGATTACGATAGTTACTGCTCGCGAGCCAAGCTTATCACCAGCGTACACGCCACGCCGCGGACGAAGCCCCCAGAGTTCGAGTCTTCAGGTGGGAATGACGCGGAATCATGCATTGTGCTACCAACTGCCACTCCAGAAGCACCGCAACTCGCCGAGGCAATTGCGATTCCGTCGAACTCTTCCACGCAGAATTCTCTTTTGTTGATGCCGGCTTCACATCCCCAATTCCCTTCCGAAAATCTGCTCCAGCAATCTCATTCGTCGACGTCTTGCTCGAGCAAGGATGGTAAGGAACGCGTGACGTCACCATCACCGCTCTCTACTGCAGACGCGAATGTGACTACGCTCGGCGTGGCTCCGAAGGCGGTGAAGAGGACGGCAGCAGGAACCGTTGGCGTAGAGAAGCGAAAGAAGGCATTGAAGCGGCTATGACATGGATGATACTGTGGGGATAGGGAACTTGTACCATGGCGTGTAGTACAGAAACCTTCATTGCTAGTGTCACGGTCGTGACGGTGACGTGACGACCAATATATTTCCCAAGTTAGTTATAAGCCTTTTGCTTCCCGTCATGTTTTTTAGGTCTCTGTCACGTCCTGTTAGACTGTCCACAGCGTTGAGGACACAGGTATACTCGCGTTCCCTGACTGGTCTGCGCTCCCGGCCATCGTTATCCCTCGCGCCTCTACGACAATTTTCCACCACACTCAAATCCCCCACCGAAAACCAAGTCGAACAGCCAACCACTTTTGCGCCCACGGGGACATGTTTCATCGCGAATATTCCTTACAATGTAACCGCCGAACAACTTAAAACTGCCTTCTCCGATTTTGGCAAGGTCAAGTCTGTCAAACTGTGTATGTTTCATTCAGAACCACGCGCAGGATTTTGGTGTAGGCTGATCTACGAGCGTCTGTTTCAAGTGACCTCCGATGCGGGCAGTCCTCGAGGTGTTGGTTTCGTCGAGTTCGAGTCGGTCGAAGAGGCCGTCAGCTTCGTCGAGGAAAACAGGGCAGACCCCGTGTTCGTGCTGGACAGGCAACTTCACGTGGACCACGCGCAACACAGTCTATCCAAGCCCCCCGTCCCGCCCTCGGACACGCTCTTGCTGCGCGACCTGCAAGGCGCATCGGAAGCCGAGATTCGAGCCATGTTTGGCAGTTATGCGGATCACATCCAACAAGTACGGTATGGTAAGTCGCAAGTGTCTGTTCTTACTTTGTCGCGGGTGCTGAACGGCGCCTTTTTTTTTTTTACCTAGGCAAGGAGCGAAACCCAACGGAGAGACAAGCATTCGTTCAGTTTTCTAACGTGAACATCGCGACGGAAGCCATGGATACATTCAAGAACCAGTGCGAGGATGCTCAAATCAGATATGCTAGGCATAGACAGTCTCCAGTTAAATCACACTCTCTTGTATCTAGATTATCACGGCACCAGGATAGCTAGAGGTGCCGCTCAAGCCCACCTCCGACCATAATATTGTCCCTCTATTAGTAGTCCCTTGAGGTGCAATCGATCACTAGGTACTTGCCTAGTAAATTTCGTGGTTAATCTTCGTCCAGCCCTCACATTAACACGACGGGTGAAGTTCAGTAGGGACTATTGAGCGTGTAATCATTAAAGACTTGTCATGGTCAGCAATCCAGGACGTCGCTGACACGACTCGGGATAATAATACGGCAGTCGCTGAGCTCCAAATGAGTGCAATCACTGATGTGCTTCCTCAGGCCACCCTCACAGTGCTTATGGATTGCGTGGTGAATACGGGTATCCGGATGCATGCACTGGTATTGTATTGCTTGTGATCACCTCGTACTGTTACAAAGTTCCTGCTACAATCCTCTTGTGTAAATGATGTGGCAAATCTCATACATCCGACCCTTGGCAGAACTACGAGCCCTCATCGTCAAAGAATGATCAAATCTTCATGCGAGTACCCACCCTGGGCGTGGTCATATCCACGTCTGATTCCACCTGACCCAAATTTTGGATGGTTTGTGGTAGTCGGCAATGCGGTTGCTCGGGCTGCGAATACAAATTATCGTCCCAAACGATAGCCGTCAAGTTTCGGTCGGATAGATTCCTGAAAACAAGCCGAAAGTTCAAATTTGCCAACAGACAATTTGCATAACTGTGCAACCTCAGCACAAAAAGCAACGCAAAGATGAGCAAAAGCAGCGATAACTCACAGTTTGGATATCGTGAAAAAACTATCCTCATATCAGCTACAAGGTCGACGCTAAGTAATATGGGAAACTCACATGGCGATATGATAATACGATTTCTTATAAACAATACCAAGAATCAACTCTAGAAGTGCCGCCAGAGACGTCACAAGACCGGTCTCTATGGTTAATCTTGTCAATTTGATCAGGGTGGATTTACCGCTTTCAAAGTAAGATTTCGAAGGACGAAGCTGTGTGGCATGATAGAAAAACCAGACTGCGGGAGAGAACACGAGCGAACGAACACTAAATATCATGCATGTTGTAATTGCTAAATCACAAATGGCGCTGCTTCCAAGCCAAGTCTGCCAGATGCCTGTCTGAGATAGCTCGCGACAATAGTAGTAGACAGTAAACTCACTACAAGCCAGGGGGAAAGCTGGTATATAGGGAACAGATCATCCTGTGTGTGATCTGAGCTAAATAGCAGTAACTGTAACAATCTTAACCCACATAGAGTTCAAAACTTATGATGCTCGCAAGTTGGAGTAGAGAGAGCTAAACACATACACACTGAGTTGATACTCAATGCGTCCGGTATTGACCTAATAAATTACCATCATGATAGGAGCTGGAATTAAACGCGATTTTCGAAGAGACGATATTCTCCAGCAATAGAAGCTATGGGTTAGTGTAGTCACTGCCCTGAATTAGATCTCCAGACCGTCATATGTGAGACGATTAAGCTCTCACCAAGTCCGGTGACAGGTGCTAAAGCCATGAGGAGATAGGCCGGTGTGACGAGTGAGCTAACCATCCCCGTTCCCTCGATTAGCCCTACTGATCCGCTGACCGTCGATATCCAAAACCCAGAAAATGTTATTGCGGTCATCATTGTCTCCAGTATAAGAACGGCGATTACTGGGCAAATGGAGGGATAAGCCACTGTAGCTGCATGGGGCTGTACGTTGTATATATCCACCTAATATCTTCATGGATTTCCGGTCATCTGCAAATCTCGTAAAATAGATATCTGCCGCAGGTTAATAAACAACCGATTCAAATTTCACACAAGAAAACACACACAAGCTTGAACCAGGAGTGCTCCCGTGAGAACGAAGCAAAAAGTGTATCCGACAACCTTGATATCGCAGAGTGTCGGAAGCGAAGAGAAGCAAGACTTTTCACAACACCTACGAATGGTCCATTGCTTGTAAGACCCGAAAAAATCAGAAGGGGATATAAAACGGAAACATCCCATAAACTTACATACTGCTGGCAGTTGTACTGGATGCACTGGGTCAAGTAAAATCGAGCCAAGATCTAGACGTTGCATACCTCATTGTCGATACTAGAGATTCCTCAAATCGAGTTGAATTTAAGTCTTCACCGACTGTCAGTCTTTATGTGCACAAAGGAACATCCATGGGCCAGTGAGCTATTTAAGTGGGCTGGGGCTATGATCCGGAGATAAACGATCAAAATGAATCTCCCACAGCTGGAGGATCTCTGGATCACATCTCGATCAAGTACATCGCAATGCAGTTCACCGCGAATACCCTTGATACGTTCTTTCCAGTCAAAACAGGCTTACTGGCGACCCTTTAGTGTGCCGCACAGCCAGAGAATCCGAGTACTTGTAATAGAGCAAGTTGCAGGCTGGGAGACCAACAGAAGACGCAATGCTAGGATGCGACTTGCTGTAAATCATCAACTGGCAGCAACCATACTACACTGGTAGTTGCCAGGAACGCCATCGTCTTTAGAACAGCGCCGACCCGGTTAATTATGAATACCGCCTATTATTGCCAGCATCAATATCTATTCTGGTAGGAACTTTATTCACAGAAATTGAAGTATGACCAAATTGGCTTTGGCCTATGACGTACTTTCAATTTGAGACAGCGGAAAATCCTTAGTCCTGTACTAGATTGACTTCTAAGAGTGCTGCTCGAGACTGTGGATTGATTGGTTCGGTGGCAGGCAGGGATGCAGCTATGAGTCTATTGCAGTGAGCTGGAGTGCTTGGAAGCTAGAAGGACACGCTCTACCTATATGTGGATGCGGGACACCGTACACGTTGGCCGCCAATGTATCAGACGGAATCAGATGACACAGCCTACGCCATTGACACTGCAACCAGATGTACTAATTAAGCACCAGTTAAAAGCCTGAGAGTGGAATGTAATATACCTTCCATAGTACACGGGTCTATGACAAGGAGCGCACATCGAGGATAGGAAAAAAGTTCACCCGAGGTCTGGTAGGTGTAAGTTCCAAGTAACTAAATTTCTAACTTAGTAAAACTTTATGTTATCCCCTGGGGGCCCTGTCGCAACTTGCCCACAACTTCTTACTGGCAAGATCCTACTCCTGCCACCGTCTTCTGATCTCGATTTGAGTCCGACGCTAATTTTTCCGCACCTCTGGTTTCAATTCACACCCACTGTGAGTACGACGGCTAACACTGCACTATTCATACATATAGGACGAGGGCGGCGGCGGGCGCATCAGCAAGGTTGCTATGGCCTTAGCTGGACCCAGCACACTTAGTCGCCAAGAAAATCACTCTTAAACGACTTATCGACTAGTAACGACATTACGGCCCACATTGGGAGTCTGGTTCGGCCTCGTCCTAAGGCATACTGGTCCAGCCATAATTGCATCGGCGCAGTTGATTCATAGAAGATGGGAATAACGACTCAGACTGGTAACAGCTTGGAGCACCATGTACAAGCATAGCCGGTGTGATCTATCATCTATCGTGCAAGAACAAGAGCGAGAGCAAAACTAGCGGACTAAGCGGCATGATGAGTCCCACTCGTACCAAGCTCTGAGCATACTGAATAGATCGACCACAGCGCCTTCCTCTTTTCTTTCCTCATACGGACGCCCTCGAACTCGTTCTCGGTGGCGGACAGCGCCCCCGCACCGCCAGTATCTCTCGGCTTGGTGTTCTCCAAAATGCTTCGTTTCCACGAACCTCGGCGCATCGTTCCTTTCGTCGTGAGATCCGATCCATCGTTCGTGATCTTGACGCTTCGCGCTTTGGAGAGACTCCGGTGCGAGGTACCTCGCGTCAAAACACCCAGTGGTCGACCTGTGGGCCTCCTCGACGCCGAACTCTGTCTCTTGACACGAATTTTCCTCGGAATCCGCGACTCTAAAGCTGCTCCCGTTGTGTCGCGCGGTATTGCAGGCAGGGCTTTCTCGACCTTGGCTTTCTGGACTTCATACTTGTCGTCGAACGGACAGAGCAACGCTTCGTCGTCGTCGTCGTCAACCCACTCGTCCGAATGTCCATGGTCCTCGCGCGTAGAGAACTGATCCTCTAAGCTGGTTTCTGGAGAATAAGGATAATCTAGGCAGGTTTGGGTGGCATCGAGGTTCGCAAGCCCCGGTCCATGTAGATCGAAGAGGCCGCGAAGACGGGGTGATACAAAATGGAGACGAGATTTGATCGGTGTGTTGGTGGGACAGCCAGGACTACGCGGCGATTCGTCTGTGTTGTTAGACCCGAGAACAAGGTATTCGAGCTCCTTCAGTGCACGACGCTTGCGTTGAACACGTTCCTCGACAGTAGAGCAATGGGTTTCAAGTTCCTTTAGCTGTTCGAACAAAAGGTCGGCGGTAGCGAGAACATCAGGCTGTTGAGTTTTGGTGCAAGGTGCGTGCGTTGGAGTGGAAGACAGTAAGGGTTTGGCGGGTGATTCAAATGGATTGACACCACCGTGTTGGCGAAGTTCGGTAGGCATTCCAGTAGGTGCAAGGCAGACCTGAGAGGCGTCGAGAAAGATAAGTCAGCCGCCCCTCGTCTTATATCGCCCGAGTCTTTTGGACCAATTCATAATTATGTACTTGCATAAGAATCTATGATGACTTGAGCTTTGCCTATGGCGTTGATATATAATATACTACAGCTTGTCATTGATCAATACTCGTGGACTTAAATAGCTTCATTCCATCGCGTGTTCATTGGTCTAAATATTGCCCGAATACATCGTGGTTTTCCAGGTTGGTTGGGGGAGGGCTCCCCTAATATTACCGCTCGTTCACGGTTTGCAAAAATGCGTTATGACAAATAATTGTTAAAGCGTGCTGCTTAGATTGTCAATTTGCATGGTTTCTAGACATCCTCACCGATATTGTCCGAGGGTCTGACGGGTCGCCATCTTCTTGTTTGTGTTTCATGTTCTTCTTTTGCACGACGGTATGGCCTCACTTCGCTGCACTAGGGCATTTGGCGACAAGAGATGCACCGGGGGTCTGATCGAGTTGGACTACACGAGCGGGTTTAACTTGCGGGTAGTCGACTCTGATGTACGGTGATCCGGTGACTGGACTGTGCCACGGTTCGATGTAATTTGTGGGTTGGTTAGGTTGTGGTCATGTCAACTACAATAATTGATGCTTCTCCCATTTTTTACTCAACGCAGCATTGAGCATGCGCGCTGAAAAAACGTGCCGAGTGGATTGGTACCTACACGTCATTGAGCATGGTGGGGGGGAAACACCCCAGCCTGCTGAATGACATGATGGAGACCAAACAGCTGCGGTCGGCATATTCGTAAAATTTGGAGACGGTCCGATAACCCAATGATAATGCTCTCAAGTTGGCCTCGTCGTGAGAGGCCTATCCCTGAATATAGTGACGATGAGGAACGGGTCGTAGCGTACCTTGGGTTCGAACTAGTCTTGGAAGACTTCACGAGAGCGGTCCCTGGACTGAATAGCTGCACTCCCTGTAAAGATAAGTGCGATGGGTATTGATAAAGTGACAATGAAAGAGAGTCGCAAGGGAGTTACGCGACATAAGCTCGTAAGTGGCATGCTTATATAATAACCGGCATAGGTGACATACAGCGGACACTAAAATGACGCGACAGGTCCATCAGCGTTTCGACCTGGATGTAATCGGGAGCGGAACGTCTCGTAACGGCTGCCCGTAGTTGATCCTGGTCGTACACGGTTGTAACACGACCGTGACCAGGTTCGCGACACTTTCGTTGTTGGGAAGGCACGCCAGGTACCACACTGTTCCGTGTCAGTGTGGATGGATATCTGCAATAAGAGGTATGATCCAAAAAGAAACTCATTACGATGACAACCAGGTATATCGCTTTCTACGAGTCGAGTGCCAGATTGACCGAGTGTTACAGATTAGCAGGTCATCGTCCTGATTGTAAGCCTCAT